>OOIL02000889.1:2395901-2415625 GCA_900332095.2 Cuscuta campestris
CAAGGCAGAACGACCTTGCCCAGCGATGGGAAACCTATCCCATCGATGGGAACCCAGCGATGGTAAGGGTATACCATCGATGGGAAGGCATGACCGTTGGTGGTCATTAAAGGTTGATTCTTTCCTTGTTTGGAAGTCAACCTCCCACCCAGCGATGGGAAGCTTGTACCCATCGATGGGTAGGTGACCGTTGACTTCAAAACTGAAGGAAAATTGTCTTACCATCGATGGGTAAGTCCTAAACATCGATGGGAAGCCAATATTCTGCAGATCCCAAATCTTTTCAATCCATTAAATCAAGCCAATCACCCCTTTAATGCATTGGTCCATTGGAGCCTTCTTTGGCACTATAAAAAGGGGTGTTTGGATCTGCTTTTCTCACCAATTCACTTCACAACTTCTATACTTTCATTGCATTCAAATATCATCATTCTCCATAGCTTTCTAGAGCCATTTGTGTGTGAAGGTTGAGTTGTTCTTGAGCGTACTTAGTTTACGCATAATCTACTCTATAAGAGAGTCTCGTTCTTGAGTGTACTTGTGTTCTTAGACACGTTGAGAGATAGTATCTCTCTCGGTTGATTCAAAGGAAGGTCTGTTTCCTTTGAAGGATTCGTTGAGGTTCGTGTGACTCGAACTCTCAAGTTGTAACGGTTTGTTAAGCACCCGTAAGCTTAACGAGTTAGTAGTGTAGCTCGAGAGTGTCTCTCAGGAGGCTGGATTAGCCACAAGTTGTGGTGAACCAAGTTAAATTCGGTGTGCCTCTTACTCTTCTCTTTACTTCTCTTTTAATTTTTTAATTCCTACGATTTCTCCGATCAAACGCTATTCACCGCCCCCCTCTAGCGTTGGTCTTTTATTCTAACAGTAAGTACAGTAATATCAAAGAAATGAATTGGCAAGCCATGCAATAGAATCCAAACTGGAGCAATTGAAGTTTCTGTTTCTGTGTTGAAATCCAAGGTCCATCTGAAAAGTCTCATTGGGTTAGCTCCATTGAAAGCAATTTGATTTTTTAACAAAATATCAGTGCAGTCTTGGCTATTAGTGAAGGTAAGAAAAACATGTCGAGGACCCCTCCATCCAATTGTAACTTGACCCTTTAAGACATAATGAGTTGCAAAGTGCTTCCTGATAACTTCCAGTTTTGGTTGTCCATGGGAAAATTTTCCCAGAAGTGTAAACCTATCAATTCTAGATAGGTTCTCAATCTCTTCCTCTGCAAACCTGATGGCAGGAGTGTCTCTGTGCATTATCACATTTCTGTCTGGGAGTTTTGCAGTCATATTACCCAAAGCGGGAACAGGAGCGGAGTGAGGTGCAACAGTTTGAGCATAACTGAGCTTAGGTAACACAACATTAGTCTTACCATCCAATTGAGTAGTAGACTTAAACTGTGAGGGAGCTTGGCTTTTGACAGTGGGAGGAAGTGATTTAACAGCAGGGGCCTTAGAAGAGGAGGCAATATTTCCAACATCAGTAGGAAAGAATTTCGCTTCCCATATATGAAAGAACAAAACAAAATCATGAAAATGAATAGGCAAAGAATTCTTTTTTTTTTAGTACATGTTAAAAATGTGGACATTATACAAGTAATCAGATTTAGAGGTGGGATCAGTATTATACACATATCTTTGGTAGTTTGCGGTATCTCAACTTCTTAACCACAACCAACAAGTCTATTATCAGATTTTGAGGTGGGATCAGTATTATTATGTCTTGTACATGATTCTCCTGATCTCTAATTTAAACATTCTCAAGGAAGAAAAGAAACATCAATATAACCAGACAGAAAATGCCCCCAAAAAAAAAGAAAACAGTATGCCACACGCGGTCCATTAACTAAACATTCTCAATGAAGAAAAGAAACATCAATCTAACCAGACCAGACAAATAGCAAGATAGCATTGCAGATGGAAAGTGTCACCAAAAAAGAAAACAGTATGCCACACGCGGCCCTTTAACTAAACATTCAGGAAGAAAAGAAACATCAATCTAACCAGACAAATAGCAAGATAGCATTGCAGAAGGAAAGTGCCACCAAAAAACAAAAAAAAAAGCAGGATGCCACAAGCGGCTCAAAACCAATGCCCTACTAATCTTAAACTTGAAATCGGCTCAAAACCAATGCCCTCTCTCCAGACCATATTTTCACTTGCTTACAAACTCTTTCAAAACAAGCTCGTTCCACTACACTTGATTTTGCTGTTGGGACATAAGAATCCTTCAATTCTTCAAGATTTTGGGAGCTCATCAGTGCTAAAACATACTTTATACTTCGGATACTTGAAATCCCGCATTTTTTCAAAATGCTACGCACATCCTTCGTGTTGAAAGGATCTAACGATCCAGTAGCACAATGTTTTGCCCATATTTCTGAAAGGGCATCCCATTGGTGGGCCATGCTATCCATTTCTTCAAATCCTTCAACACTACCATGAAAATTGAGGTTTGCCTTTTGAAGAGCATGCCTTGTAACATCTGGAAACTTAGCAGCTTCATCAACCCACTCAAAAACTTCATTCTCTTCTTCAGCACTGTCAAACCCATCAAAAACTTCATTCTCTTCTTCAGAACCATCCTCGCTGACTTTTTTTATTCCCTCAATAATTTTCTGCCGAATTGGTTCAAATCGGACAGACTCACAAAGATGAACAAATAATATCTCACATCCAAATTTTCTCTCAAGAGATTTGTTGCTATTCATCTTCTTCACCACATCTACCAAGGCAGCCACACCGAGCGTAGACGGCAATCCTGACGTGTAGCCGCTCTTTTCCTTAAGCTTTGAAACTCCAGCAAGTTTAAACTTTATATCATTGAATATATTCCACTTTCCCATCCAAGAGTAACCAATAATATACACATTGTGCTTCAAAATCAGGACCTTACAGCTTTGTTTTTCATACACAACCTCCACTTCAACTAACGGAATTCCTTCTTTAAAGTTTGCTTCAGGAATCCCCTTATACACATGACCTTGACTTCCACACACCATTCGCAGCTTTCCAATTAGATCCTGGAAATCACGCCGCAGAGTCGCAACGTCTTTATTCAAGGACAATCTAAACTTGTGGTTTCTTGGAACTCTATCATAATTATAAACCCTATAATATAAAGAATAAAATTATTAAAATCAGAAATTCAACTAAAAAAATAAGATTATTATGAAAGAAGACATTGAACATACCTAGACATATGGACTTAAGGTCCCCGGAATCGGATTGCAGACGTCAGTTGAGCACTGCACTGTGGGTGGTGGCCGTCGAGCGTCTGCGTAGAGCTCTGGAGAGCGGAACGCGACCTGGCTGGAGACTGGAGTCAAGACTCTTGGAGTTTTGGGGCTTTGGAATTTGGGGTAATGGGCTTGCATATGTATTCTCCCTAAATAATAATAAAAGATATTTGGGTCCATGATCGGCCAAGTCCGGTTGGGCAGCCCGTATAACTCTGGGCTGGCCCTGAATTTAAGAACAGATACATAAAAGAATATCAAAACCACTCGATTTAAAAAAACCGAAATTTTCATTCTAAAAACTGAAATTCAGAACAGAAACATATAAATGTACGTATGTATATATATATATATATATATATATATATATATATATATATATATATATATATATATATATATATAGACACACATACACTTATAATCCATCGAAAAAATTTAATTTTTTTGAACAAAAACTAGTTTTTCAAATGAATCTTAATTTGACTCCAAATTAAGATTAAAATATAACAAACAGTAATTTATTTAAAATTCAAAACGAAGAAATCTGATTCTATTTCAAAGTAAATTAGAAATTAAAAATATTGGGACAATAGAAAATTAGAATACATATAGATTTAGATCCATACACCTAAAGTAAGAAATCAGAAGGATAATAGTTGAAACTATAAAAATTTGCTAGATCAACTTGCAACAAACACCTCAACCGAAGAAATTAAAGAGATCAAATTTATTACTAGAAATAGATGAAAACGGTGATAAACTTCGATTCTTGAATGGATCTGATTGGGGAGAAATAAAAAGCTAAAGCAAAATTCTCCAAACAAAGCCATCTAAAATACCCCGAAAGATGATTGCGAATTAAAAAAGATGAAGCGATGATAGGAAGACACTGGTATATATAGCAAATTAGCAATACTGTTTAGGGTGAATGAATGTGAACACGAGGAGTTCTAGGGCAGTGTGAGACTGGTTGGCCACTTGGCCCTATTTAAAGTAGACTTTCACCCTTCCCCGTAAATATTTTTCTTTTTTGAGTAACAACTCCCGTAATTATCGCTCAAAGAAAAAATACTCCCGATATATCAACTCCCGTAAAACAGACTTTCAAGTTTCACCCACGACCCATCCACGAAATTAATTTTCTATTTTGAAGAATAACTCCCGTAATTATTACTCCGTATTCCCTAAACCGCATCATTTTTAGATGGTAAAAAAATACTCCGTATTGAAAAAGGAAAATGTTGAGTAGCACTTCTTCCGTCCAAAAATTATTTCCCCGTTGTATGTACACTATATTTGGTTCAAGGAATTTGACAGGAAAAAAAAAAGAAAATAATTTTTCCTCATTTTTCTCACCAAAATGGGAGGATTACATTTTGCCTTCTCTTTTTCTTTTCCTTCCACTTTTCTTTTCTTTTCCTCTCTAACCAAACAAGAAAATTATTTTCCTTCTCATTTCCTTTTCTTTTCTCTCTCAAATTCCTTGAACCAAACATAATGGTAATGATATTTGACTGAAGTTATTTTCAAATTATTTATATGAATAATAGTATGAACTTAAAAAATTAAAGTTATATATTAAAAAATACATAAAAAAATCTATAAAACTAAATGTGACATGACTATATTAATTTATCAAATTGATAATGAAAATAAGTCAACAAAGTGAATAAAGTTTGATCTAGAGAATAGTAACGAGAAATTAATTTTTAGGCGGGAGATTAAAATCTAAAAATGAATGTAATTTTACTTCTTTGGATTTGTGAAAAAATGGAGGAAGTGGAGAAAATAAAAAACGAAATCATGTGGGAACAAATTTCTCACCAAGTGGATGAGAAAGCATTTACGGATTAGTCTCTATTTGTTTATCTTTTCTTCTTTTTCTCACCACTATCTTATCGAGTATCTTTTTTTTTTAAATACTCCGTATATGAATACGTAGTATTTTTTTTGCGAGATAACACGTGTTTAAGAGAAGGTATATGGTACATCCTCCTTCGCAAACTTCTTCGGTTCTTCGCTCTTGCCGCTTATTTTCTTCATCTGTACAGTTCTTTCCGTACAGTCAGTTGTACAATATAATTTGCGCATGTTCAAAGCAGACTAGATTTTCAAAAGTTAGTAGACTAAACTTTTAAAATATGAATATAAATATATACTCTTTTTGTCTTAATTATTGATCTAATTTGATTTTTTTAGTCTAAGTGAACAAATTTTAATTATCAATTATTCTTAATTTGTGTTGCATATCAATACAATAAATTAAAATTTAAATACTTTCAACTAGATGAATTTGTTGAAATAATTTTTATACTAAAATATATTACCTGCTTTATTTCATCGAGGTTCAAAATTCATTTGATTTGACTCGAAAAAAACCAACTAGACGAATACGTTATACGCATAGATATAAGTAGAAATTTTTTTCTTCATATTGCCTCTCCTCATACAAACAACCCACGAACATTATTACTTCCAAAAAAAATTATACTTTTAAAAAAATATCTAAAATGTTAAAACTAATCAACAAATGTTGTTTTTAAACAGAATAAAGCTAGCATGGGAGCCTGGGAGGCGTCCCAAATGCCAGTAGCGAGCCATGCCAATGACCACTAAACGCTGAACGCCACCGATTTATATTCCGCATTATAAAACCATACTTTTAGTTCCGTTCGTTACTTGTATTCGAATATAATGATTCGAATTCTCATTCTTCAAATACAAATTCAAATTTAAATATTAGTTTTGATTCGAATATTAAACAAATACAAATATAAATAGGAGTATATTTGATTCGGGTGATATTTGAATATTTGAATATATATATACCCATAAACCATGTTTCAACATCAATAATCATATAAACTAATATAGTATAAAATGTATTTAAATTACTAAGCTAGAAATCAACAAATTAACATATCACGAAATCTAAAACATATGATTTTTAGTTATATTTTATAAAATATAATTTGTGTAAGATGAAAATGTATTAATGTTTTTAGATTTAGTATAAGAAGTATCATAAGTTAAATTATTCAAAATATATGGTGGTAATAGATACAATTAAAATTTATTAGATTTATTATATCAAATATTTTCAAATTATTATTTAAGCTTTTATATATATATATATATATATATATATATATATATATATATATATATATATATATATATATATATATGGGATTGACTCCAGTGAGATGACACATTACGGTAAGATGACATGCTTCGGTGAGATGACGCAAAGCTCACCACATTACACTGCAAAGTTCACCACATTACACTGCAAAGCTCACCCATGGCTAATGTAAAGCTCACCTGGGAATAAAGCAAAGCTCACCACTTTGACCATCAAAACTCACCTTTTTTTTAATTTTGAAAATTAAAAAATTTAAAAAAAATAAAATTGCATGACCGGTCAAACACCGGTCAGCGGCGGCGAGGCGGCTGAGACTGGCGGTGGTCGGCGGCAGTGGCGGCGGGGGGCCGGCGGCGGCCGGAGTCCGGCGGCAGCGGCAGCGGAGATCGCCGGTGGTCGCCGGCGGCCGGCGGTGGCTGCCGGAGTCCGGCGACGGCGGCAGCGGAGGTCGGCGGCCGGCGGCGGCGGTGGTCGCCGGAGGTTGCCGGAGGTCGCCGGCGGCCGGAGGTCGGCAGCGACAGGGGGTTGCCGGTGATGGTCAATGGTCAATGGTCAAAGTCCAGTCAGCATCACTTCCTTTGATTTTTTTTTTCAAAAAAAATTTAAAATGTTGAAAAAATATGGTGAGCTTTGCCTTACACTTTGGTTAGCTTTGTAGTTGTCCTTGGTGAGCTTTGCAGTGTCCAGTGGTGAGCTTTGTGTCATCTGACCGTAGCATGTCATCTCACCGTAAGGTGTCATCTGACTGGAGTCAATTCATCTGACTTGAGTCAATCCCATATATATATATATATATATATATATATATATATATATATATATATATATATATATATATATATATATATATATATATATATATATATATATATATATATATATATATATATTAATGAAAGGGGTGAAATTTTATTAAGGAAGAAAGACCAAGTACAAACCAAAAGGAAATTTCAAATTACATTCAACAATCTACTACCATTAACCCAAAAGAGATCCAACCCCCAATCTTCGAACCAGCTATCTTTAACCAACCACCTCTTTCGTCTAGAGGCCCAACTCCAAGCTTGTATGTGATAAAAGCACCTTTGAATGATCGTTTCTTTAGTCGTGGTTGTTCCATCGTAAATGGCTTGATTCCTTGCTTTCCAGAGATGCCACGAGATGACTCCCGGCAGGACTAATCTGAGGATACCCTTAAATGAAGATTACTCAGCACTGAACCACCAAGTGAGGAAGATTTGATTAAGTTGCAGTACTGAGGACGGTTTTGGTGCATCAATGAGGGCTGCGAAGTAACTCCATACGTTCAAGCTGATGGAACAGGAGGCTAGCGTATGATCCAAGGTTTCTTCACTGGATTTGCACAGGGGGCACCTACTGGGGAGACTGTCCGAGAACCTTGCAGCAAGGTCTGGAAAGGGAAGACAGCCCATGAACGCTTTCCATTGAAAGATTCTGAGCTTGGGGGTTTGAGCCGAGTGCCAAATATATTTGCAAGAGAGCCTGGAAGGTAGTCCATCACCAATGGAGATAAGCACATTCTTAGGGGAGAAGGGTTTCCCGTGCCAGAGAGGAGGGTTGGGACTTCCGCTGTAATGACTAAGGGCCAGGGCATGTACCCTACAGATCCTCTTCCACGTTGGGGAGTCCGTAAGCTTCTCCTTAATGTCGCCTTTCTTCATATAAATGTCCCTCATGGGAGAAGCCCATACACCGTTATCATGGTTAACCCTCCACCAAAGGTTTATTGAATGGAGAACCTGCATCTTCCGCAAGTCATTAATGCCCAAACCACCAGAAGAACTTGGTTGGCAAAGAGACGTCCAGCTTTTCCAATGGTGTAGCCTAGCGCCATTCCTTGATCCCCAAAAGAAGTTAGCCATCCGTGCATGAAGAAAGTTGATGATCGACGCCGGGATGGTGTGAACCGCCAGGATATGTAAGGGGATTGATGACAGAACGTGTTTTATTAGAATAAGCCTTCCCATAGGGTTAAGAGTCTTGCTATACCATGAGAGTAGGTGCTTGTCGAAGTGTGCAACAAGATGATCACAGTGCGGCTTCCTAAGTATACCCTTGCAGATGGTTGCACCAAGGTAACGAAAGGGAAGAGAACCTGCTTCCATTGCAAGGCTCTTGCTCATGTTGGCCAGTTGAGAGACGGGGGTAGTGGTTTTGACATAAAAGTTACTCTTTGTGAAGTTGACTACCTGCCCCGAATCCAAGGAGTAATCTCCAAGAAGTTTCCTTAGCTTGAGAAGGTTGATAGTATCCCCTTTTGTGAAGATCATAATATCATCCGCGTAGGTAAGATGGCCCGGCATCTTAACACTACCCAAATTAAAAGGATGAATGTGGCCTTCTTCCAAACTTTTGTTGAGCATTCTTGAGAGACCTTCCCCTGCAATAATAAAGAGAAGAGGTGAAAGGGGGTCACCTTGCTTGACACCCCTACACATTGGAAAATAACCAGTTGGCTGCCCGTTAATAAGAACCGAAAGCATGGTGCATTTAAGGTTGGCCAGGAGAAGACCAATGACTTGTCTGGAGAAGCCGAACTCCTTAAGAATAGCCTCAAGATAATCCCAACGAAGAGTGTCGAAGGCTTTGGCGATATCAATCTTAATGATCATGTTTCCACCAAACACTTTTCTGTCCAGGTTATGAGCTGCTTCGAGAGCTAGAAGGATATGATCAGCCATGCTTTTACCTTGTTGAAAAGCTGCCTGATTGGAGGAGATCAGCTTGGGCAACAAGGGTTTGAGCCTGGTGGAGAGAATTTTGGTGTTGACCTTGCTCATGAACGTACTAAGGGAGATGGGCCTGTAGTCGTCGAAGCGTTTGGGGCTATCCTTCTTGGGGATAAGGGAAATGAGAGTACTACCATAGGCTCTAGGAATGGGAAGCCCCAAGAAAAATTCTTGGGAGGCTTTGAGCATATCCTCTTTGATTATATCCCAACAAGAGCGGAAGAAAAGGCCATTGAAACCATCCGGTCTCGAAGCGCTACTGTTGTCCAGGTCCCAAACTGCCTGCCGAACTTCGTCCAAAGAAGGAATTCTGCTAAGAAGGGTGTTGTCACTGTCTGTAACGAGGCAAGGGATTTGTGTGAAGGAGTGAAGAGGGTTGGGGGGGAGAGGGCCTTAAACTGCTTAGTGAAGTGAGAAGTGGCTTCCAAGCAGATTTCTGTTTGCGTGGAGAGCCCTAAACCATCGTCCGAAATAATATGATTGATTGCAAGCTTCCTCCTTTTCCCATTTGCAAAGGCATGAAAGACCTTGGAGTTGGAGTCCCCAGATTCTAGCCATCTTGCATTAGCTTTTTGCTTCCAATAAGCCACCTCTTTGTGAGTAGCGAGTAGGAGCTTGGCGTTGGCCTCCTGGGCTAGTGCACGGTTGGCTTCGGTTGGATCTGCCTCATAGTGCTGCTGGGTTTGGGTTGCAAGCTCCTCTGCCATAGTTAGATTTTCAAAGATATTGCCAAACTCCTTCTTGTTCCACTCCCTAAGACATCCCTTTAGATCTTTGAGTTTGGCCACAAGTCCACGCATGCCACCACAAGAGCTACTCTTTGTCCAACATTCCTTAACCACTTGGAGGAACCGGTTGTGGTGTATCCAGGCATTCAGGAATTTGAAGGAAGAAGGACCACGATCTAGGCTTGAATGGCAAGAAAAAAGGATAGCTTTGTGGTCACTACAAGCTTTGGGTAAATGATGAATATAAAAGGTTGGAAAAAAGGATTGAAAAGCTAGGTTAACCAATACTCTGTCCAACCTACGCCATGTTTTCCCACGGCTCCTTGTGCCAGACCACGTGAAGAGACCACCGGAAGGGTCTGGACAGAACAGATTGCAGGCTTCAATGCACGAGTTGAACTCTTCCATACCTAGTGCGCTTGGTTCACACTGTCCTTTGAATTCTGAAGGCGAAGAAATAGCATTAAAGTCACCTCCCACCACCCAATTGTGATTTAAGTTGCTCCTCCCCTGCAAGCTTTCCCAAAGTTGCCTTCGTTCAACCACCGTGTGAGCCCCGTAAACACAAGAGATGGTAAGGTTGGAGTTGGAGTAGTTAACCATGGAGAAGTTGCAGTGAGTAACTTGTTCTTCATCGTCAGAGCTGACCAAATGCAGCAGACTAGAATCCCAAAAAATCCATCTCTTGTTATTAGCTGAACAGAGATGATTGCTGAAACCCAATTTGAGGCCGTAGGTAGAGATGTGTGAGGCAGAAATTTTAGGTTCAATGAGACAGAAGAAAGAAGGGGTGTGAATCCTCTTGAGGGAAATAAGTCTGTCGAGGGAAGAGGGAACCCCACAGCCATTCCAAAAAATCAGCTGCATTTGGAAACCAAAGATGATACTTTATTAGAGCTTTTACTCCTTGTCTCCATAGCATGGGGAGTATTAACTTTGGAGTGTTTGAGGTACTTTTTGAAAGGCATTGGGGTGGTACTGCAAGAAGAAATATCCACCTGGAGGGGTCGAAGTTCAGAGATGTCAAAAGGCATCTCTGAACTTCCGGTCACGGGAAATGAGAAATCTCAGGCGAAGATCCAAAATCACTTGCACTCCAACAGGAAGACTCTGTTCTCCGAACTGCTCCCTAAAGGTACAGAAAATCTTCCTGGAAGCAACCATGGAATCTTCAACGGTGCTCCGTCCATATCCTTCTCCTCTGAAGAAGAAATAAAGCTGGCAGAACCTCTTTCCCGTGGGCTTGTGGGGCGATGCAGTAGTAGAGTCAGGTTAGATGATTTGGAGGCATTCCTTGTCAAAGGCGGCTATTATGAGTTCAAACTGAGACGGCTGCGAAAGAATGACATTCTCTTCCTCTTTAAACGGGAAGGAGACTACTTGCGTTGGTTCTCCCGGCGACGCTGGGTTATCAATGGAATCAGTGTTGCAATCTCCAAATGGTCCCCAGACTACTCCCCAACTCGTGAATCCCCAATTGCTCCGGTGTGGATAAAGCTCGAGCATTACCCAGTTCATCTCAACGACCATGGAGTTCTATTTAAAGTGGCATCCCTTTTTGGTAAGCCTGTTAAACTCGACTCCAATACTGCGATTGGTGTTTTCCCTGAACAACCTAGATTCTGCGTTGAAAGGGACACCTCTCTGCCGTTTCCTTCCCGTCTTCATGTTCGGTTGGGATGCAAGGATCTCTGGCTTCCTTGTAAGTTTGAGAATCCACCACAATTCTGCTCCTGTTGTTCTATTTTTGGGCATAATGTCAACAATTGCCGGAAGCATAAACTATCGAACCTCACCGGAAAAGCTCCGGCTGGTGAGGTGGGCCACAAGGGAGCGGGCTTTACGGAGGATCTTGCAGGGTGGACATGGGTAAAAGGAAAAAGACGAGTCAAGCCAGATTCACTTTTGGGTAGGGATGATTTTAATGTGGGACCTAGATATTCCCCTACCAAAAGCCTAGTCCAAAATCAGGTTGCCATTCCTAAAACTGGCGTCCCTCTTCCCCATGCCCCTCCTGTTGTTCACACCACTTATGATCAACCAAGTACGTCCAAACAGGTGAAGTCCCACTGGTCTCTTCTCATGCCTATCATTGAAGATGTAAATGAAGATGATGCCCTCTCCCAAGCCACGCCATCTCCTTCACATAAACATGAATCTGTCCCACTACCCCACCATAACTCTGATGACAGTATGGCACTGGTCCCCTACTCCTCTACTCCAGTAGTCCCTTTCCTTGCCTCAAACCTTTTCAGTAAAGATGACTACTGGGTTAGCAAACCTTCCCTAGCCTCCTCGACGTGCATGAATATTGGGAACCTAGACAAAGAAGACGACTTCACTACCTTGTATTGCCACTCCGAAGGCAATGAAGGGGATATATATATATATATATATATATATATATATATATATATATATATATAGAAATTTACTTAGGGACAAAGAAAAAACTTAAGGAAAAATTTATTTGGGGACAAAGAGAGTACTATCTTAGTCCCTGTGTATTTTTTTAGTTCGATTTTTTTGAGTCAAATAATATAAACTTTAAGTTTAATTTAAATTACTCTCAACTTGTATTGCATATTAGTACAATAAAATAAAATTTTTGAAAATTCTCATTAAAATAAATCTAAGAAAAATCATTTTATACTAATATCATTAGAGTATATATAAAACCATTCTTGGGCTACAACCGCAAACTTAAGCTTTTGGTTGAATTGATTATCGGATATCGTATCAAAGCCTTAATGACTAATGAGATCTTTCGTCAGAATCCTAGCCCACAATCATAGTCATTATTTTTGTGTTATCCGCTTAACCAATATCAGAATACATCACTAGACATAATGTTGATGTCAAATTATACTTTTAGCCTTTAAATTAATACCAACATGGCAGAAGATCAAAAAAAGGACCATTTATGGAAAGGTACCTTTAAAAAAAGGACTACGGGGTAATATTTGATAATAAAGGACTAAATATGGAAACCCCCATGTTATAAAGGACAAATTATGGAATTTACTCAATTGAAAAGAACTATATTCATATCCGTTGCACGATCAGTAATATGTTATTTAATATTAATGGTTTATTAATATTAAACCATTATGATCTATGACTCTTAATACTGCAACATACTCCTTCCGTCCCTAAATAGATTACAATATTTTTTTCTCTCTCCTCTCGATAACTTTTGTTTGTTTACGCAATTTCATCAAGTATTTGATAAAATAAAATATTCTTGTCATCTCTTGTTTTGTAGAACTTTTGATGTAGTTTTTTAATATGTAATTTTTATAGCTTATTGTAAGAGTATATCCCACATCGAAAATTCAAGAGTAAAATAATCGGTATATAAGCTCTAGAGTTGAACTAACTAATAGATTGGATTCAATCTTTTAATGTGGTTCAACCCAAGTGTCTTATTACCCAATCCAGTTATCACTACCCAATTCTAAATTTTATCATGGTATCGGAGCCAGTTTTAGCCCACCTCGTTTGTCAAGGTGTCCGTCTAGACGTTCATTCCTAGCGGCCTGTTAGTCTTTAGCCAAGTTGTCCGTATGGAGGTAGTACCCAACGGCCTGTGGCCTGTTTAACACAATTGCTCGTCTGGAAGTCCATACCCAGCGGCTCGTGATCCTTTAAGGGTTGGCGCTCAAAAAAAAAGTCAAGGGAATAGGAGTTCATTTGCAAGTGGTCAACCGGTTAGATTCAAAATGGCCCGATTGTCCACTTGAGGGGGAGTGTAAGAGTATATCCCACATCGGAAATCCAAGAGTAAAATAATCGGTATATAAGCTCTAGAGTTGAACTAACTAATAGATTGGATTCAATCTTTTAATGTGGTTCAACCCAAGTGTCTTATTACCCAATCTAGTTATCACTACCCAATTCTAAATTTTATCACTTATTGATATACCAATTTGTAAATAAAATGATTTCAAAAAGTAAGAAATTTTACTCTATAACCCGCAATTTGTAATTATTCATGACTGAATATAGATTTTTTGAGAAGAATTCCCACGCGAAACAATAATTTGAATTGCCCTGTCTTTTGTTTATTGTTACGGAGTATTACATATGATCAATTGATCATTATTGTTGATGTTGTTTCATTGTTAATTGTTAATAGTGTTATACGGAGTATACGGAGTAATAAGCATCTTGCTCACTGGATGCTAAATCTGATTTGTCAATTATGTAATCAATTCTTGAAGGAAAAAAAGAATCTAAACCGTATCCATTTCTTGAACGTTCATCTGAAAAAAGTTTCATGTACTCAACTTTGTCTAATACCTTATTTTTCATTAATTATTTTGTGTTGTACTCCGTAATTAATAAAAATAAGGGATTCCAGTAGTTTAATTCTTTATTCTTTATTCTTTATTCTTTATATTCTTTATATATAATATTTGAGACTCGAGCTCATAGAATATCGACATGTGGCAAGTCTACATGGCAATTTTTTATGAGTCATCCGCCACGTTGGAAAATTTTAATGACTTGGCACTTTTATATTAAAATATAGAAAGATCAAATTTTAATTAATATGCCTAATATATACCTTATACGACGACTGAATATAAATTACAAAGTAGAAATTTAAGAAGATAATTAGGATGAGTAATTTTTAAATTTTTTTCTAATGTATTTTGATTAATTATAATGAGTGCAATTTAAAAAAAACATTATAGTTCTTTCTATTGATAATATATGTTTAATTTATTTTTATGTAAATTAATTATTCCATTGAATAATAATAATAATAATAACACATTTAAGTTAGAACAAATTGAAAAGGTTAAAAAATGGAAAAACTATTATAAACATAAAATATAAAAAAAGTATCAAAATTACTTATTTTGACTTCTACCTCACTACTTCTCCCTTCTAACTATTACTGTCATTTGAATTTACTTTCATCTTCTTTTTATTGTCTATTCTAATGCCTAACATTTGATAACTTTAGAAATAATTAAAATTTTGATTCTAGACATTTTTTTAACTAAGAAAATTACAATATCCAAACTGGATACTTAATCATAATGTTTAATGGGGGGAGAATCATGAGTATTTCTTTAGCGCACCTTGAGTGCATATCATTTTTATGAACCTTCACACACACAAAAATATTTTTTTAATTTTTTTATTTATAAAAACAAATGCTTATTTTAGTAATAAATAAATACTTATTTTGCTCATATGTACGTATATGGTACACCTTAAGTCCACGATAAAATTTGTCGAGAATCATTAACATGTTTAAAACAAATTTCATAGATTTAAATAAGAGTTTCAATGCGTTAAACCAACGACAATAATTTTAGAATTATTGAAGATATTTTTTGAAAAAAATGCATATGCAATGTTGACTACTTAGGTAAGTTGTTTTTTGCGAAACCTAATATAAGTAATTAACATTATATATTGGAAAAAAATTATACTACATCCATCCCATAAAATTTTTCAAATACAAAGAAAGGCGTCTCATACTCCCTCTGTCCTAAAATTATCTTCCCACTTCCCCTTTTTCTCCGTCCTAAAACTACCTTCCCATTAGAAAAAAAAGATGGCAAATGACATTAATACCCTCATGTATTTACACCAATTATCTTCTAACTCTATATTTTGAATGATTGAAAAAAAAATTCAAAAAAATATTTTTTAAGGAGGGTAAAATTTGAAGTCAAAGCCAAAAATTAAAAATGGGGAAAAGTCAAACTGGGAAGAAAGAATTAGGACGAAGGGAGTAAAACTTTTCAAATTAGAAAAAAGGTGCATCCTACAATCATATATCCTACACATCATACCTTATTACCTTATTACAAAGTAAAGAAAAAGTTTAAAAATAATATCAAAATTATATATTTTTAAAGGAATTCAGTGTTATGTCATATCCAGATGATTGTCTTCTTAATAGATTTCAAAATAATTTCTGAGAGCTTGAACTATGACAAAGAAAAATTTTCATTTGATTTTACAGTATATTTATCTACGATGAATGAAGATCAAAGAAACAGTACATATCTGATATGATACTCAAAATTTGATATCTGAAAGAAGAGGTTTCTTTTTTTGTATATGGTTACGGGAGATTTGGAAAAACTTTTATATAGAAACCAATGTCTACTTATCAAGAACGAATGGTATGTAAGACTGTTTGGAATATTGCATCCAGTGACATTGCAGCATTGCTTTTTCCTGGTGGAAGGACGGCACACTCGAGATTCTCAATCTCGATCTCTGGCTTTAACTAAGTGATCAACGTGTGCTATCAAATAAGGGGGTCCGAAAGTAGAATTAATCTAACAAGCAAGTGGACTTGTATGAGATAAAGCATGTGTAATGAATAGATTTACTTTTGAGGTATTGGCTCACACAATGAGAGAGATATTGAGGTTCTACAATAATGGCTCTAGAAATGAACCATTCGGAGGGAAAATATTAGAACTCGGAAGTGATTTTCAACAAATCCTTCCAATTTTACCAAAGTTTCAAGAGAGAAAATTAATGGTGCTACCAAGATTTCCCCAAAATTGAGGTTGTATTGTAAAGTTTCTACGTTGAGTAAGAATATGATATTGCATTCATCTATGTCCTCTTATCTAGATAGGGATACACAACCTTTTCCGATTAGATAACTCAATCTTCTACGTGGAATACATCTCCTCCGAATTGTATTTCTCATTTATTGGAATAATAATGAAATTTGATTGCTTTCAAAAAAAATGGAGATGGAAAGCTTGGTCAGGTGATTGGTGGAATCGCTGACGTTGAAATTCTGCCGGGATTCTTGATTCTTGACATAAATTATCCTCTCAAGAGTATAGTATTGGAATTTACTTATCTGAACTTATTAGAGAATACGAAAAAATATACTTTTTTAGGATAGGGCACCATTAGCACCCACTCTCGAAGTTGTTGAAATGGTAAATGAGTTTGTCTTATTCCTCATTCTCAGTGATGAAAAAGGAGTACTTGAGTTATAATTCTTAATGGCAAGAAGATGTCAATGTAGGTGTTGATGCTTATTGGATAATATTTGAATTTTTGAATGAAATCAAATGTTCAGATGTTCGGGGATCCCAAATCAATTCAAAAAAATAGTTTTGAAAAAATGGGTACTGATTATTTTATTTGGATTGTATAATGGTACAAGATTAATTGTTGAAGAGGTGTGAAAAAATGTTAAACGTGTAATTGTGGTTTCGAGAAATCGAGACGGGGAAAAAGTTTACATACCTCGAATAGATTTGGTACCATATGATCCAAGGCTACCTCCTAAAGTTTCAAAAAAGACAATTCCAATAGTTTTATGTTTTGCTATGACAATTCCCAATAGTTTTATGTTTTGTAAGATTATTTTACTCCGTAACTAAGTTAGTATTCACTTATGATTAATTTTATATTGTTGCTTCACGTGTAACGCCACAAAATATGGCCTAAAATTTATTATAAAACAAAAGTAATTTTTGTCCAATGAGAAATATTTATACGTGTGACCAAAAATAAATGGATTTTCAAAATAATGAATTTTTGTTAAAAAGTTATTTTTATGGATATGTCTCGAAGAGACGAATCCAACTGTACATTTTATGAATCAATCTGATTTATAGATTTCAAGTTATGACAATTTTAAATATTAAAATTTGTAACTTTGACCCATAAAATAAACTCAATTCAAAAGTGATTTAATCAGGTTATAAATCATAATTTTGACACTTGACAACACCACATTTATCATTTGGATTTAATTCATATATTTTTATCTCGTTCATATTATTATATTAAATTATGACTGAGACAGACCCAGACACTGAGAAAAATAAAAGTTCTCAGAAAAATATTTTGGTTACGTCAAAATTCTAGTTTTGACAGTCTGATTCCAAAAACGCGATCCGTTTTCAAATCGGAACAGTTTGGGCGAAAAAGCTTGTACCGTTTTACCCAGTTTATCAGTTACGGAGTAGGAGAATATTTTAATTTTCCCAAAAGTCTTCAATCACGTAGCTTCCTTTGCTACTCACAAACCCAAATTTTCAAACCTCCACCCACTACACCACAACACTCCAAACTTCTTTCTATAATATCCCATCCCACCACCATCATCACTATTATACATCATCACCATCACCATCTACCATCACAACTCCATTCTGAAAGATTGAATAATTTCCAATCATAATAATGTGTATAATACAAGATATATATACTAGGAGATTCCTAGTTAGGTTAGGAAACATATAATTAAGGTAACCTATACACATGGTAACTAGTATATACAATAATAAATACACAATATATTAAATATAGAAACACTATATTTAACATGCTCCCAACGGCACTGGTAACGACTTCCGGATTCCCAAGCTGTCACGGAACTCTGTGAAGATCATGGTTGGGAGCCCCTTTGTAAAAATGTCTGCATACTGCAACGAGGAAGGAACATGGAGAACTCGTATGTGTCCGAGAGCCACCTTATCTCGGACAAAGTGTATATCAACCTCAATGTGTTTAGTGCGCTGGTGTTTGACAGGATTGGCAGAAAGGTAGACGGCACTGACATTGTCACAGAACACCAGGGTGGACCGGCTGAGAGGTTGCTGAGTTCTTGAAGTAAGTTACGCACCCAGCTGACTTCCGCGACGGCATTCGCTATGGCCCTGTACTCCGCTTCAGCACTCGATCGTGACGTGGTTTGCTGACGCTTGGTGGACCAGGAGATGAGATTGTCGCCGAGAAAAATGCAGTAACTAGTGGTGGATCGGCGAGTATCGGGACAGCCCGCCCAGTCAGCATCCGAGTAAGCCCGCATAAAGTCTGTGGGGGACGGAGAGATGGAAATACCGTGGGAGGGTGTCCCATGAAGATAGCGCAGCACCCGTTTCATTGCTGTGACATGTGGGAGGCGTGGATCATGAAGAAAGAGACACAGCTGCTGGACGGCATATGTGATGTCAGGACGGGTGAAGGTAAGATACTGTAGTGCCCCTACAATGGACCTGTACAAAGTGGGATCTTGTGCTGGGGGACCTGCGGAGGCCGAAAGTTTCCCGCGAGTGTCAACGGGGGTAGATGCCGATTTGCACGAAACCATACCGGCGCGCTCAAGAATGTCGTAGAGGAACTGAGTTTGTGTGAGAAATAACCCATGAGACGTGCGCTGGACATTGATCCCTAGAAAAAAATGAAGATCCCCCATATCTGTCATAGCAAACTCGCCCTTCAGTCGCTGAATGATAGACTGAAGAAGTGTCTGGGTGGAGGCTGTGAGTATGATGTCATCTACATAGAGAAGCAAGAACGCCATCTGTGAGCCTTGCCCATAAGTGAACAAGGAGGTATCGCTCTTGCACCCGCGAAATCCAAGAGAGAGAAGGAAACCCGTGAAGCGCTGGTACCAGGACCGCGGTGCTTGTTTCAGCCCATAGAGCGCCTTGTTCAGTTTGCAGACATAGTGAGGACGATCAGGATCCTGAAACCCAGATGGTTGAGCTGTGTAGACAGTCTCTGTGAGAGATCCATGAAGAAAGGCGTTCTTGACATCTAGTTGGTGAATCCGCCACCCGCGAGAGACTGCCAAACTGAGGATAATGCGTATGGTTGCGGGCTTAACCACCGGGCTAAAAGTCTCATCATAATCAATGCCATGGCGCTGATTGAACCCACGGACAACCCAACGTGCCTTATACCTGGACAGTTCACCTGTGGGGCTAAGTTTGTGTCGGAAGAGCCATTTTCCAGAGATAATGTTTTGGTTGGGGGAGGGGGGTACTAAATCCCATGTATTATTAGCAATCAAAGCATTATATTCATCCTTCATAGCATTGTACCAGTTTGGATCTTTGAGTGCACTA
>OOIL02000889.1:2420979-2435667 GCA_900332095.2 Cuscuta campestris
CTATGTCTAGAATATCCCTAGTCGCACTTTATGATAATACGGACGTCATAACGTATCAAGACTAGTACGTACGAGATGAGATAGTTGCGTCTCATAGACTATAGGTATTGTGATATCTTAATCTGTACGTAGGTGCATATTATATCGATAATATGTGACTGGATTGACCCATCTTGAGAATACTGCATGGATCTACTAGTTTTGTGTTTATCAGTATTCTCAAATCGACCTTGCTATAACTATCCTTAGACTTGAAGTTATTACATTCTCTGATATGTGGGGCCGTATGCTTTGATTCATAACTAATGCTATCTGAAATACTGGTAGACGTACAGTTATGCGTTGGGTATGCCGCTAAGCATATTTGGAGATGTGAATAACAGATACAGGATCTGTCCCTTCTACTGTATAGAAGTATAATGTCAATGGGCCCACTGAATAGTAGGACTTGGGAAAGTGCATGGCCATGCCCAAATATGTCTCTATCCAGAGACTGATAAATATCTGATCCCTACTAGTCTACTTGAGATTCAGTAACAGCTGATTTAACTATACAAGGATACACATCCCATGCCTTGTGTTATATATATATATATATATATATATATATATATATATATATATATATATATATATATATATATATATATATATATATATATATATATATATATATGATATATCATGATGGATCGTAACCCTAGCTCCGGCGATCAGCATGCAGCGCCCAGGCCTCCGGCCGGCAATCGCCTCTTCTCTGAGGTTGTGGCTGAGGGTTTCACGGGTAAAGCACTTCAAGGACGAGCAACAGGTTTTTCTAAAGGAGTACCATCTGTCACTTTTACCAAGGAGGATATCTCTGAACTGGCTGGTAGGTTTAAACTTGCCCTGGTTGCCAAGTTTCAAGAACGTCCATCATTCTCATCCATGGATCGGTTTATTAAACGTCTTGGGCTGATGGAGACATGTGAGATCTCATCTCTTCCTAGGCAGCGTTTTCTCCTCAATTTTAAAAACGAAGAAGACTACGTAAGACTATTTTTGCGGAGAGTTTGGTCTGTGCATGGCTCTACTATGATGCTATCAAAGTGGTGCCCCTCACTTTCTCAGGAATATGATAATCCTGTTATGCCAGTTTGGATTGCTTTCCCTGATCTTCCTATTCATCTACATGATAAAAGGGCTCTAAGGATTATTGCTTCTACCATTGGTACGCCACTAAAGGTTGACATGCATACTTTAAATTTCACGAGGCCTGAACTTGCACGATGTTGTGTGGAGGTTGATATCTCCAACCTTCCGCCCCCTAAGATTCTCATTAACCATGGTGGTGAAGAGCTCATCTTTCCTTTTTATTATGAACTTGTCCCATCCTTTTGTAATCATTGTAAAAAGGTTGGCCATGATCATGATTCATGCCCACGCTGGAAACCCTTGGAGGGTTTGGATGGCCAGAATATGGATAGGGAGAAGCATGGGTCCAAAACTTGTCTTTTGGAGGAGCGGGATACTGGATGGCAGGTTGTTCAACCCAAGAAAGGAAAGGCTAAGAGCAATACTACACTGACTTGGAGGGTCAAGGAATCTGGCAATAAGGGACCATGGTTGGAAGGGCCAGGGGAATGTTCTAAAGCAACTAAGAGTATGAAGGATATGGTTCCTTTTACTGAACCTCAATCCAGCTGCAGTCCTGAGCCAACCCACACATCTGAGAGTGAGGATGTTCAATCATACTCTATAACAGATCCAGCTATTCTTTCAGCTTTTACTTTGCAGCATCTTTTTGATAATTCAATTCAGATCCCCTATCAAGAAGATTTTCCAGTTGATGACAGCATGGCTATTGTCCCCTTTGAACAAAACCCTATTGCTGTTGAATTTCCTGCAGAGGTTTTTGAGGTTGAGGATGTTGTTGAAGTTTTGACCCCTTCCAAAAAAGGCCAGAGATTGAAGAAGTATGTTCCTCCATCTCCTGAGAATCCTGGACGTAGGCATAATATGGTTACAAGGCATATGGCCTCAAACAGATTCTCTATCCTGGCATCCAAATGATTGGTCTCTTTTGGAATATTCGTGGTGTACATTCTTCCATCTCTCGCCTTATTTCTCTTCACAAAAAATATCACTTTTATTTTATTTCCATTTTGGAACCTTTGGTTGATGATGCACACCTTGATTGGTATAAAATGAAGCTGGGATTTCCTAAAGGCTTTAAGGCTCTTGATAATAAGTTATGGTTTCTTTGGGAGGACAATAAGCTCTCCTTGCATACTCTTATTGAGGAAAATTAGATAATCACATGTGGCTTTAAAGTGGTAGAGGATGGTTCTCTAATCTGGGTTTCTAGTATATATGGCAGACATAGTAGACTTGAGAGGAGGGAACTTTGGGACTCTATAAGATCTCTTTTTCCTAGATCAGATCCTTGGATTCTTGGTGGGGATTTTAATACAGTTGCTAGCATATCTGAGCATAAAGGCCTTATTGGTCCAGACATGGGAAGTATTGAGGATTCCACCCAAACCATTAGTGACTGTGAGTTGGTCTCTCCACCTTTTTTGGGGAGCTCTTTCACTTGGTTTGGGAAGAGAGGTAGGGGAAATGTGTGCAGAAGGTTGGATAGGGTTTTGGTAAATGAGGGGTGCATGGATTGGTATCAATCTCTGGAGATCAGACATCTGGGAAGAGGGAATTCAGATCACAGGCCAATCCTACTTAGATGCCATAATCTTCCACCAACTGGTCCTAGGCCTTTTAGATTCTTAAATGTCTGGTGCTCCCATCCTACTTTCCAGGATTTATTGCAATCCTCTTGGAACAAAAGATATGACGGAGGGGGGATGAGGGGATTGGCTGATAAATTACACCATTTTAAGAAGAGCCTTCTTAAGTGGAATAAAGAAACTTTTGGTAATATTTTTGAGGAGGTGTCCAAAGCTGAAACCAGAGCTGAAAAGGCTGAGGCAGCTTTTGAATTGGATGATTGTGAGGAGAATTTTTTAGAGTTTAAGCTCTCAAGGGCTCTCCTTCAACAGGCTCATAAGAAAGAAGAGGCTTTTTGGGCTCAAAAAGCCAATATTAAATGGATTTCTCAGGGTGATGCTTCTACGGCTTTCTTTCATGCTTTTGTTAAGGGCAGAAGGAAAAGACTACACATTTCAACCTTGAAAACTTCGAATGGACTTACCTCTTCTTTGGATGGTATCTCTATGCACTACTACAAAACTGTTATTTAACAGCGCACTTTAAACATCCGATATATGTAAACCGCTGTCTAAACCAATATCTATTAATCGGGTGCTTTACCAAATCAGAGCCGCGGGTTGAGTTAATCTTTTTAAACTTTTACACATCGAATTTCACCATATTCTATGTCTAAAGCTCTACTCAAAATCTTATACTCGCGCATCCCTCTTATTTTTACGCTAGCGTCAACTCCCCCTCTTCCTGCGCATCCCTAAATTGCAATTCCAATTGTTTTTGTGGATCGATTTCTGTAAATCTTGTTTCTGTTGAATGGAAATCGTCTGGGGAACATATTTCCGAGCTCAATTTTGGTGATTTGGGGCCTTATTTTGCTGAATTGAAGGGTAACTCCCTCGCCATGACTGTTCATCTTTAAAACGACAAGTCTGATTTCCCCTTCGTTCATGCTCAATTGAAGGCCTTTTGTTGGGAATCCTAAGGGACTTGGTAAAATCTCTCATAATTTAAAGTTAGTTTTCATTTCCATTCAAAGATTTGCGAGATTGGAGCAATTTTGGGGTTTCGCCATTACTGTTCACAACGAGGTGCCCATCCCAAAATTCTCAGGTTTTAGCTTGCGGTTTCGCCAATTTTTTGGTATTTTGTGGACATGATTTAGGGGCATTTCATTGCTTATAGTTGAATTTCATTTTCAATTACTAGTGTTGAACCCTTGAATTCTTTGTTCTTCGCCATCTTTGTTTATGATTTATGTTTTAGGTTTTGAGTTTATGTATTAAGATTTAGTTTTTAGGGTTTCTTTAATATCCCATCCCATGTTTGAATATTCCTTTTATGTTCCTTTCATGGATTCCTTTTATGTTCATTATATGTGCAAATATTTCCATGGTTGAATATAAACTATAGTATTACACCTATTTTGTGACTTCTGAGCTACTTTTTTCTCAAGTTCTATGAGTTCCAACACTTTAATTTCTAATTTTTTACTTATTTATGTTGAATAATATCTCATCTCTATTTCTAATGACACTCTGATTTTCTATGGTTCAGTTCGCAGTGGTTTCTGGTTTGGATTATTATTTGCTTTTGGTTTAGTGGGCTGATGTTTTTCAGTTGGGCACATGCTTGTTCAGTTGGCAATAGTTTTCTGGTTTTCAGTTGGCATCAGGTTTGGATTTCAGTTTGATGTTGGTTCATTTATCTATGCAGTTGACTTATAGTTCAATCAGTTATGTTGTTGGTTTTAGGTTTTTGTAGATAGTTGGAACAGCCATGAATATGTCCTCCTCATCCACGTACGTAAGGTCACAAGGTAACCCAGGTGGTGAAGTCCAGGAGCCACCACAACTGCACCACAAGAATCTGCCCCGCCCATACCTGGCCAGCGAGCAAGTCAAACACCAAACAGGCTTAAATCAGGTTTCAAACAAGAAGCATTCAGCATTCCTCCATCAGACCAGCAAGCTTATTTGATGGAAACAAAATTCAAATACAAGGGGGTTACTTCGAATCCATCGCTTATGTGGTATTGAAACATTGGAGTTCAAGCCTCAACAATGGTTCCATAAGTTGCTAGTCTAAGAGTACATGAAGAGGTGCACCTCGTGATAAAGAAGCCCAATTCAGCCCAAGGGATCACCTGCCACAACAAGAGTTGTGCTCACTGCCCAAACCCATCTAAAGCCCCAAAACACATCCAGCAGTCCATCACTCCTTCCATTTTGAGACAGCCCCAACACAAGTTCAAAACAGCAGCCCCAAGTAGTAGTGTGGCTAGAGATGTTGGGCAATGAACACAAATCTCCCCATGAAGTCAAATAATCAACCAAAGGTGTTGAAGGATAAAAGAGGTCATGAACAGCCAGTGGGTACCCAAAGGTGTCATTGCCCATCACTGAAAATTCCGGAATTCAGAGTCTAAAAACCAGTGACCAGCCGGTTTAGACCTCAAATGCCAATTCCAGGTTATGGGTTGTGTCCTATTCATCAGCACTTAACCATTACAGCTCCATGAACAAACCAGTTGAACCTGGGCAGTCCTAGCTGAAGCAATGCAAGGAAGGCAATGAAGAACAAGGCTACAAACACCAGCAGGTTCATGATGCAATTTATTACACACAAGCTCAGTTGGTTATCCTAGAATTTAGCTTCTACATATGGTTGTTGGTTAACAATTCTTGGGTTTGGTTTCAAATTTGTTTTACCAGCATTGGTGTATGTTTATCTAGATTTGACTATGATATTTAGTCCTTGGTTTTGGTTTTTATTTGGACAATGTTTTTGATGTAGGGAATAGTTTTTAGCTTTTCTCGAGGGGCTTTGGTTTGGTCCTCCCCTATTGTACTTGTTTCTCTATTTCATTTAATAAAAATACTTTCATAAATATATATATATATATATATATATATATATATATATATATATATATATATCTCTGTGTGTGTGTGTGTGTGTATATATATATATATATATATAGGTCTTATTTAGATTTTTTAAGGAATACACATCGGATAAATATGGCTTTTCCCATCGCAAACTATCTGTTGTGCATGCAACCGATGTGAAAGCCTTCATGTTTACACAGCGGTTAAACATCCGCTGTGTAACGTTTACACAACGGATAATATATCCGATGTGTAAACTTTACACAACGGATATTTATCTGCTGTGTAAACATGAAGGCTTTCCCATCGGTTGCATGCACATCGGGTATTTTGCGATGGGAAAAGTCATATTTATCCGCTGTGTAAAGTCTATTTTGTAGTAGTGATGGCAGCTGTTGATCATTTCCAGAAGGTTTTTGAAAGCAGTTATGTGGGGGACATGGAGGATATTTTAAGTCAAATACAGCCTGCTATGACTGATCAGGATAATGTATTTATGGGCTCTATTCCAGAGGAGGAGGAAATTAGGAAAACAGTTTGGAGTTTAAATCCTAATAGTTCAGCTGGTAGTGATGGGTTTAATGGTTTCTTCTATAGGTATTGCTGGGATACCATCAAACTTGATGTTTGTAAGGCTGTCCAGGAATTCTTTGTTGGGGTCAAGCTGCCAAGAGTCTTTGGCAGTACTTTAATTACTCTTATCCCTAAAAATGAGTCTGCCATCACCCTGGATCAGTTTAGACCCATTTCTCTGTCCACTTTCTTTAGCAAGATTACAACCAGAATATTGAGTGACAGACTCAAAAAACTATTGCCCAAGCTTATCTCTCCAGAGCAGGCTGCTTTCCAGCAGGGCAAAAGCATAACTGAGCATGTTCTCATGGCTAAGGAAATGGTTCATCTCCTTTCAGCAAAGGTGAGAGGAGGGAATTGTATACTGAAGCTGGATTTGTCTAAAGCTTTTGATAAACTCTCATGGCATTTTCTGGAAGGAATCCTGGCTAAATTTGGTTTTAATCAAAGAGTGGTTCAGCTTTTTATGGGAAACCTTAAATCAACCTTCTTTTCTGTGCTTATTAATGGGCAGCCAAAGGGTTTCTTTCCTATGAAGTGTGGGGTTAAGCAGGGTGATCCTTTATCACCCTTACTTTTCATTCTAGCCTTGGAGGGTCTTACCAGATTCTTGAATTACCAGCACTCAATTGGCAGGATCTCCTCCTTTTCTTCTGGCAGAACCCCAACCCCTAGCCATCTTCTTTATGCAGATGACATTATTATTTTTACAAAGGCAGATTGCAGAAACTTATTGAGAGTGAAGACAATCTTATCATCCTTTATGGAAGCTTCAGGGCAGGCTATAAATTTAAACAAAAGTCAAGCCATTGTGCATGACAAGATGAGGCTTGAGCAGAAAAGGGCAATTACCAGAATTCTAGGCATTAAGTGCCATACAAAGGAGTTTACTTATTTGGGCTCTACTATTGTCAGAGGTAAGCTCAAGAAGATACATTGCAAGGAGTTGGTGGAGAAGTTTGAAAAGAGGATAATATCATGGTACAGTAGAAAGCTAAACCAGATGGGGAAGCTTATACTTATCAAACATGTGCTTTCTTCTATACCTTTACATTTAGTGGCTGCACAAAGTCTCCCGAAATCTATCATCAAATGTCTCAATGGCTTGATGGCTAATTTCTTTTGGGGAGCTAAGGATGATGGCCACAAATACCATTGGAGGAGATGGACTAGGCTCTGTTTGCCTTTTGAAGAAGGGGGCCTGGGTTTGAGGGATTTAAATCTTTGTCAAACAGCTGCCTCTATTGATTTATGGTGGAAGGTCCATAAGGGGGTTTCAATCTGGAGTCAGTATATGCGGGCCAAGTACTTTAGGAATGGTGATTACGCATATCAAGCATATGATTCCTATACATGGAAAGCCATCTGCAGGGTTTTTTACTTAGTTCCTCCTCACTGCCATTTTAACAATGGGGTACTGCAATGGAGGACTGGAACCTATAGTTTCAAAGTGGCTTATTCTTTAACTTATAATCATCACCCAAAGCAACTGTCATGTGTTTACTTATGGGATAAGAGGCAGATTGGAAAAGTTGGCATCTTTCTTTGGAGGTGCTTGAACAGGATTCTCCCTCTCCCCATGAATCTTAGCCGGATGAATGTGCATACATCAGCTCTTTGTCCTTTTTGTATGGCAGACGATATGGATGAGGATCATCTTTTCATCAACTGCAGAGAGGTTGTGGAGCTCTGGAGGTTATATGCAGTGCCGTCGGAAGCACCTGTCATTGGCAGCTCTTGGACAGTTACTCAATCTTTGCTAGGTTGGTGGTTGTCCTCTAACCGATCAACGTTTAAGGGTAATATCAGATTTATTTTGCCGGGAATCATCATTTGGTCGATTTGGAAGAGATACAACTCAATCCTTTATTCTCAAGGCGTTTGGAAACGGGATGAGGTTATGATATCTATAAACAAGCTTTTGCAATTGTGGTGTTGGACGAACAAAATTGATACTACATTATTATATAAGTTGCCTATTCTTAGCTTTGGAATTTTTACTTTCTCTAGTACTAGGTGTCAGCCTGTTGGCACTTAGGCACATTTTTATTTGAATAAAATTTTTATTTCAAATATATATATATATATATATATATATATATATATATATATGTAGGGCCGAAATTATATACCTATATATATATTATTTTATTTTTCATCATTTTAATTATATGATAATTATTGATGTCAAAATAAAATACAATGTACAATATGGGATGGCCGAAGATTTTAAGAGGAAAAATCCAAGACCATTTGATTTTTTACACAAAGTATTTTTAATGTCAAATTGAGATATTTGATTATTATTTGATGTAGGGATTCTTTTTTGTTTTGTTATGGTAGTTAGAGACATTGCATTTTGATTAATCCTGATGGGATTAACCCGATCAGATGGCGGACCAAGAACGAAATATGAATTAGGAATAAATAATTACTCGATAATATTCTTTGATTGAGTATTGAATTATCTTGTTGTGACTTGGATTACAATGGCGGGTTTTCCCCCTTTTTATAGTACTTCTAATATTCTAATTAAAATTATACAAAATGGAAATGGATTATGGAGATCATGGGGTTGTGATTCCCCCTCTTTCCGGTCTCGTTCTCTTCCCATCTCGCCCACAACTTAAGGATGTGGGCCACGTGTCCCATTCCTCCCTTGGACTGGGTCACCTTTGCTCTATCCATGTTTGGGCCGTCCTCCTTTACTTGCTGTATGCGAGACAACGGGCTTGGCCCGTCATCCCCATCTGATCTTATTCCTTTTAGGCTATTATGGGCCTTCCTTTGGGCCTGGAGTCGGGTCTACCAGACCCGATATCCATCACAAGCCTCCTAGTTTTCTGGCGACGTGTCGCTAGAAAACTAATGATGAGCCGCCTTCGATCTTCGTGTCAGATTAGAAATGTCGCACTCGAGTACCTCGGGTCCATCCTTTCAACGGATAAAAACCCTCTCTGGACTCATCTTCTTCCTCTCGCCACTGAGTTTTAACCCGACCCGAATTCCGACTGCAATTTCCCCAAAATCCTTGTCTCCTATTCCGGAATGGCCCCTACAAATCCTGAAACCTGGACCCACAAACCCTCAATTATCAAGGAGAACGAACTTCGAGAGGTCGCAACACTCCTGGGCAAAGGTTTCCGGGTCCACCATCCCGATGTCGTTGGGGGAATCAGCTTATCTTATAATCCGAATCCCCAACGATATATGGTCATGCATTTCCACTCCGTGGAGAATTGATTTAGGTTGCCTCTCCACGGTCTGCTCCGTGACCTCTGCCTCCATTTTGGATTTGCTCCGGGTCAATTGACTGCCAACGCGCACAAGTACGTCGCGTCCTACATCCTGCGGTGCTGTGCCTTGGATAGAACCCCGAAACTGGACGAATTCCTTCTCCTCTTCAGTATCGGTGGTTTCCCCTTTTACAGCCTGTACCCCCATAACCATTTTCCTATTTTTGAGAAGGTTGAGCTCAAGATCGACAGATGGTCACTAAAATACTTCATCATTGAATTCCCAGCTCATAGTCCCCTTGACCTTCTGGGTGTTGTTCTCCGGCGTTCCATCTCCCGGACGAAATTCGCTGCAGCAGAATTAGCGGAAGGGGTGTACAATGCCGTGAAGGGAAAAGAAGGTCTAATTCCACACCAGTCCCTTCAGGATGCCTAATTGTACAAGAAGGCTGGTTTCTACTATCCCCTGGGTCCTGACCCGATCCCCTTTGAAGAGGTGCCTTCTCCTGGGAGATCAAAGGTTCCTTCTACTGCAGAGTCTATCCCGGCTGCGAGCTCTTCAGGAAATCAACCTCAAGGCGGTTCCACTACCTTAGTTGTGCGCAATCCGGCCGCTGCCCTAGAGGTCACTCCCATCTCTGCCATCCCCGGGCTTAGGAGACCTACTCCATCCCAGAAACGACCAAGGGAGGGAGTCACTGATGATGATTTCCTACTAAAGAAGAACAGGGATGACAGTATCTCCGTCTCGCCTAGCCCCCTGTCGACCTCTTCTGGCCCTCAGAACAATCCTCCTGCTGCCACTCCCGGAAATTTAGGGCTGGAGTTGCCCCAACCGGGAAGTCTGGATCAGGAGGCAGATGAACATCCAGGCCAGGCGTCACTCACAAAATCTGCGGTGCAACCTCAGCCTGATGCCAACAATTCCCCCCCTCAAACTGCATCTGCCCCCCTAGAACTGGAGGAAAAAGCTGAGGGGCAGAAAGAACCAGAGTCTTTCCCTGCAGTAGAGAAGGAAGTTGAAGTGCGGTTGGAAATGGAAATCTCCTGCCCAGAGGAAAATGAGGCTGGAGAGCAGAGGGATGCTGACGCTTCCCCATAAGTGAGGGAAGAGACTGAGACGCAGCAGACCCAGGAGGAGCAGCGAGGGCCAGAAGAACGACATCCCGCTACTACACCCCCGGCTGTCAGTCTCCCCATCTGGCGCAGGTTCACGCCACAAACTTATCTCGTTTTTACGGAGAATTGGGCAGACTTCTCCCGTGGTCTGAGGTCCTTGCAAGCCTCCCATTGGACCATCCAGGCCAACCTTGAGAGAATGAGGGAATCTGTGCAGGGGCCTGAAATTCCCCAGGCCCGTCCCGACCTGCTTGCCCTCAATGCTTTGCACTTCATGGAATAGGTACTCCTCCTCTTTGAGATTTCCTTTATCTTCTTTTTAGGCTAGTTTTTTCTTTCTTGACTTATCTTTTCTTTCCCCAGACCCAGCAATCACTCCTCACTCTGACTGAGGAATACCTGGGTGGAGCCTCTGGAAACTTTCTGGCTATTGTGCTCCTGAGGGAAAGGGAACTGGCTGCCAGGGCTTTGCAACAGAAGGTTGACACCCTGGAACAACAAGTCCAGATCCTGCAAGGGGAGAATGCTCGGCTCCAAGCAGATGGCTCTACCGAGCTAGCAGCTGAGAGATCCAAGGTCCAGACCCTGCAAGATCAGATTGCTAATTACCACAAGGAGACCCAGGATCTGGAAGTGCAGTTCGATAGATTCCGGGCACAAATCTCCAATCTGGAATCAAGGGCCTCAGCTTCAGAAGATCAGGTTGGAAGCCTGAAAGCTGAGTTGGCTGAAAGGGAGTCCAGGATTTCCACGCTGGAGGAATCCCTCCAGGATGCCAAGCGTGAGAGTTCCCATTACAATGAATTCGCCCTGAGGCAGATGGAGGCAAGACGGCTCGTCCTCGAGCAGTTGAAAAGAGAGAGACAGGCTGCAAGTGAGCTACGGGCGAAGGCAGATGAACAAGAGAAGACGATCGCTGCTCATCAAGAAGAGGTGGCCACCCTGATTGCCCGTGCCAAAGCCCTCTACGAAGAGGGGCAATTTGATATGCAACAATGCATCTATGGGGTAGTCCAGAGTGGTCTCCCAGAGAACCGCACCTTGGATGACTTCATCTCCTACTATGGGTTACCTCTTCCTCTTCCTTCCCCAGCTTCTCGCGCAGACCCGGGGCCTTGACTTATCCCTCCTTGTTGACTGTTATACTTTGCCTTGTACTTATTTGGATGATAGTAAACTGATAACTCCTGATGTATTTTTGTTCATGTAGACTCCTTTAGTAATCTGACTGTTCTCTTTTTTGGAATTCTTATTTCGCCCTAGGACTTAGCAGATTTTTTACTCGCCTAGGCTTTGGGCTTAACCACGTTCACAACACACTGTTCCTCTTATTTACCGTCGCGCTAAGTGGTTGGCCCACTTTAATTATGCCGGGCCCAACTCACCTTAGCCCAATGGTAAGATAGTGGAACCCTAGCTCTCCTCAGGAATCCACAACTGCCTCCCAATCGGATAAGCGCTTTGACTCCGCGTCCCTTGCCCTTCTCCTTTGGGATTACTCGCCTATTTAAGGGGCTGGGCTAAGCCCTCTCCATACCAAAATCAATCTCTCAACATGGCTAATAACGCCAATAAAGTTGTCTTCATTGATCTTACTATTTCTGATTCTTCTTCTGATTCTTCTTCGTTGGCAATTCCTTCACTTGGGTCCCCAACACCTGAGCTCTCTTCTGGGCCTTCTCTTGCCTCTGAACAATCGGTAACCTCCCCCTTGCCCAGGGAGGAGAATAACCTTCACCTCCCCCAACAGGTCTCGGGGAGTTTCCCTCCGGGTCCCAGCGTGCTTCCTAACAGTGCCAGGGCTGAAGTCTCTTCTGGCTGTCCTGGCACTTCTCGTCCGCAGAAGAGACGCAATCCTCACTCAAGAGCTTCCCGGCTGGTCTCTGGTGCGAGGCCTTCCTCCCAGGGTTCTCCCTCTCCTCAGCAGTCCTATGGACAGCAGCCCGAGGAGTGGGGGGATTACGACATGGGGGGAGACAAGCTCCCATTTATAAACAGGGAAAAGGACGGAACCTTCCGGGATCCACCTCCTCCTGCTGTATAAACGGGGGCAAGCCTGGAATTCCCCTCTCATGCTCTACCGTCCTCCTGGTCTGACTCCAGAGAGATGACCGGATGGTGCCGACGGAGGGAATGTTTTACAATCCCAACCCGTTGGTTCCGTCCCGTATCTTTTGAATGTCATCAAGGGAGACTGATGGGCGCCCTCACGGGAATGTCAGGATGGTATCCACGGGAATTGTTTTAGGTCCAACCCATGGATTTTACCCTGTTTCTTGTGAATATCATGGAGTGTCTCCGGCGGACACTCTGCATGTCTCTCCTGCCTTGGGGTTCTCTTCTGGTTCAGGCAGGGAAGCAAGGGCCAGCGAACTCATTCCTTGGAATTCCTGAAGCGTTGACCCGCCTTGCCTTCAGTTTTCTTTCGTAGTGAGATAGAAGTAGATCAGGGACAAAGTTCACTACTGTAACCCAAAAGAATGTAATTTTTCTGTTTGAGTTATTTAATGAAAATCTTTGTCTCCCGTCTCTTTTCTTTATTTCGTAGTTAGATCAGGGATAAGGCCCATTACTGTAACCCAAAAGAATGTAATCTTCTGTTTGAGCTATTTAATGGAAAGATCCTTTATCTCCTGTCATTTAATATAAGTTTGTTGCACGTGTCGTCATCTGCATGGAGTAGAAGTCTAAGTCTATTTAACTCCTTACCTTCCAAGGATGACGTCTTTTTCAAGGCGCAAATGGGCCCAATTAACCAGCCCATGCACTTAAGTGGCGAGAAACTCTTAGTCAAACATTGGGAAAGCTTCGACCGCTTCCTTCGCCAATCGCATAATCTCTCACGTCTTTTGACTGCGTTCATCAATTCCAACTATCCCCTTCCCTTTGACTATAAAATGAGAAAGGGCAATTAACTGCCAGTCCATTACTTTCTGACTTCCTCGCCATGGCAAGTAAATCTGAGGGCAAAGTCGTCATTGACCTAACCCTCTCTGGGACATCTTCTTCCTCAGATGACGATTCCCTCATTTCTCCGGCCCAATCCAACGACATGGCCGGTTTAAGTCCCGGCGAGTTCTTGAGACTTTATCCGGCGCCTCGCCTTCCGGCTCCATCCCCTCCAAGTCCACCCAGACTTCCCTCCGGGGAGATAGACTGGGACTCTATGACCCTCCAGGACTTTGCCTTGTACCAGAGGATGTGCAGGAATAAGCTTGGACGTTCTCCGCCAGCTGTTGAGGCGGAACCTTCATGTGAAAGCCGGACTGCTCCTCCAAACCTGCTGAAGCCTTCTAACAATGGTTTTCCAACGAAGGGAGCAGCCCCCTGTCCTGGAACATGGGAAGATTATGACACATGGGAATCTGCTAATTCATCAACGCGTCCCTCGTCAAAGAGAAGGAGCCCATGGAAGGGTCCCCCACCTCCTTCTTGTTGAATGCATGGATGCAATAGGCCCTCCTTCAGTTCCTAGCCTCCTGCAAATCAAATTCCTTTTCCTTGTTTTGTATCAAAGGGCATTCACTTGCTTGGTCCAGAGGTTTTCCCCTCCTCCCAAACTAAGGAATGTTCCTTAATTTCGAAGTAGGAATCATCGTTGTGATTCAAAGATATACCTTCCGGATCAGCAACCAATGAACTCCCTGAATTTCTTTTCTTGTTTATTTCATTAGGAGCCTTTATTGTGAACCAAAATAAAAAAATGTGAACTTCGGCCCATCAATGTGGTCCTTAATGATCATATCTTTGCATCTATCCAAATGCAAGTACATAATTCATTTTCTATATTAAATCTCATCTTCCCGGGGTTTGGGCATGCCTGGGGCACTCATCCAATATGTCCCTGACTTCCCTCTCCTCCGGGTTAAGGCATAATCTTATCTACCTTAGATCAGTTGAGCTCCAACCCTCGAAGTTTGTTTGCTCGGTTGATCTATGTTTGTGGAATACTAAGCTTCAGCCCTCGAAGTCTGCTTGCTATTCTTCCTGAATTCCGGGTTGTAGTGGCCCTCGAAGTCCAATCCCAACCTTTCCTTCATTTTTGACGGAGGCATAAACTTTTCTACCTCCGGGGGGCATAAACTTTTCTACCTCCCCTATTTTTAGCAGGTGGCATAAACTTTTCTACCTCCCTGTAGTAACGCGGGTCTATATTGCCCGGGGTGCTT
>OOIL02000889.1:2450631-2479971 GCA_900332095.2 Cuscuta campestris
AAAAAAAATATTATTACAGTATAATATGAATGATTATTCTAATATAAGAATTAACAAATTTTTATTTTATTAGAACATAATCATCAAATAAAAAATATTGATTATATTATAATATCAATTATCATTACAATTTTCAAACGTTATTATAGAGTCAAATAAAATTATTGATTAGAATTTTAAATCAAATCATAATTAATCATATCCAATCAGATCAGATTATAAACGGATCGGATATACGGATAAACAGTTACTTAAACGGATGTGTAAGCGAAGCGGATTATAAGCGGATCAGATGTATGATTACCAAATCCGTATCCGTTCAACGGATGGAGACATTTTCCGTAAAAGCGGATACGAATGCGGACGCCCACTGCCGGACGGTAATCGAATCTTCGGTTATCCAGCACTACCCGAACCATGGAGTAAGTAAAGAAATTCACTGTTTTACGTCTTCTTAATTACCCGCTTTTGGCGACTCCCTCCCGAACCGAAAAGCTTAGCAGTGCTATCTATCTATCTATCTATTCGGTCTCTTTTCGAATTTTATCTTCTCGGATGGATTTCAGACGACCCTACTCAGCTTCCGGCGGCTCTTTGCCCTAATCCATCTTTCATCCTTAATCTTAGGTGAGCTTCCGGATTTTTATGTTCTTTGCCATAATCCATCTTTCATCTTCAATCTTAGGGCTGCGAGTGAATTCATTTAATTTCTAGCTGTAAACAAAAAGAAATCTTCCTATAAGCAAACACCAACCAACCAACCAACATAATATACTTAATACACATGCACCATGAGACAATCACTAACATAAACCACAATTAGGATTAATGGTTGTTCAGGATTAATGAGCTTAATGAGTGATCCTTTTTATTAAAAAAAAGAACTACCTTTATTAATTTTATCATAACTATCAAATCATATTTATTTACTGATAATATATTGCTTACATCAAAGGAATTTTTAGAAAATCAATACAAAACATTTCTCTCATAAATTTCAAATAAGTCAAATTGTGAAAGGCATTAATTGACGTTGGAAGTATTCTTTTTAGTAAGTGGCTTCCTAGCTCCTTGTATTTTTCGTATGTCTTACTATGTCTCTAAATTATTTTAGGTAATTATTAGCTCCTTATAGTTTTTGAAAGTTTTTCCTAGATTTTTAAACTATTTCAAATGCTTACCAAGACGTTATATTTTTATAGAAGTACTGCTCTCGTTCATAAATTATTTCAAATGCGTGTTTGATCCAAATACTTTCTAACTTGTGCATTAGTCCATTCGATCCCTTTTCAAGCTGGTTTCCAGAGTGTTCTACATACAGTAATTGTACAAAAAAATGCAACTCAGTATAAACTCTTCAGAGAATGTTCTGAATACAATATTTGCGCAGAAATATTATGGTACTCTGTATAACATCCACTTTTTAAAAAGTATTTTATTCTTTCGTTCTTGAAAATTCGGTAATGTTCTGTTACTGATTTCTACTATCAACGGATGATACACACTTATTTAAAACTTTTCCAATATTCCATTTGTAATACTGTTATTTCCTATCTCCTAACCTCTTTCCTAAACCCCCTACCGCACTCCACCCCAGTTCGACCCTTGCAACCGTGCCCTAGACCCCCTTTTACCCTATAAATGTGTGGCTATTACGCATTACATTATAGCCATACATTTAGGAAGGGATATAAGAGAGCATAGGGTGCGGTGCTAGGATTAGATTTGGGAGGAGTGCGGTGGGAGTGGGGGTTAAGTGATGGAGAGAAGGTTCAGGAGTTTGAAGGGGGCTAGGGGGTGGGAGTCGTCTGTTTCGCAAACTAAACACCGAAGAAATTTTAAATGAGCGAATGTCATCCATTAGAAACCAGTGTCAACGAGCCTTGCCGCTGAAAATTATTAATTTGTTAATCTTGATTGACAAACTTCAAAATAATCACAGAACTATAGAGTAGTTGATAGTGGAAAGCATAGAATGACACATGTTTGGATAACAAGAGGACAAACTCAAAGCAGAATAAAAAATTATGTAAATATCTGGTTGTCGCACAATGTCATAATTTAATAAATAAACACATTACACCTTGTATGCAAAGGTCTAAATCTCATAATTTAATAAATAAACACATTACACCTTGTATGCAAAGGTCAAATTGCAACCCATAATATACCACCATGCAAAGGTTTTGGTTTTTAAATTTATTCGAATCAATCAGAGCAAACTGCAAATGGTATTGGAGAGGGGTCGATCAGAATAGCTACATGTCCACGGCAGTACACATTGATCTGAGAGCATAGTCGCACCGTAGACACCTGTTCATATATTTTATTAATTTTTTAAAAGAGAAAAAAATAGTTCAAGACTATACTCCAACCTTCTAATCAAAAGACTCCCAAAATGCATACAAACTTGGGAGTATCTGTGTACGTTTTGCATTATTTGTTATTACTCATATTATTTACCTTCACTGCATAGTGTTCTATAATTTTATGTCAGAACTCATGTTCAACTACTGTTTGCTCAACTTTATTACATTTGAAGAACGAATTACCTCATCTTCGTCTAAATCATTACATCCATCGCGCAGATCACGTTGCTATCTCTTGATGCTAGAAAAGGCAAAAAAATAATTAGCAACAAGAGATCCTCATAGGTTCAGTAACTGCCCAACAATCACTCCACGATGCAAGAAAAGCCATTACTTTGATTTTTTCTACTAGAGACAGACAAGGTAACGAAGAAGTGCATTTATGCCTTCCTCTTACTTTTAAATACAGAACAAAAATTACCCTTATATAATCCCAATTCAATGAGGTCTTGAGGGTGGATAAGTAAGCAACCCTGGATTCATTGAGGGCCTGTTTGGGGTGGGTAGGGGTGGGCATGTTGGACTTTTTTTTGCAAAAAATTACTACAATTAAAGAATGAAATACCTTGTCTTTCTCTAGTTCACTCCAATCATTGCACAATCCTGCATCAACGATAATGATAAAATCATAAACGCAAACTCATAATTTCAGGCAATGAATCATGATTCTTTGTCTTGCATTTTTAAATATTATTGTTATCGCTTTGTTGTCAAAATATTGCTTATTAATTAGTCAAAGTACCAGACAGACCAAGTCCCCCGGACAGCAGGCCAATTGTGAGTGATAGAACACAAGGTGCTTGTATTAGATACTTCATCTTTGAACATAAGAAGCAATACCAACATTTCAGAAGAACTTTTACATAAAAGTTCCTCTAGTTACCTTTCACTATCAAACAACATTATACAGCTACTTTCAAAAAAAATCAATCATTGGTCATAAGCCTCACTGGATGCTTCATGCTTCAAACAGATTAATAATTTTGCTAACTTGTTTTTACGATTGACGCATCATAAAGTGAGCCTACTACTAAACAAACAACAACAACAACAACATTACCCCAGTGCCTCAATGGCTCCCGCCCAATGCGGGGTAAGGGGGGTCAGATGTACGCATTCTGAACCCTATTTTTAAAACATATAGCGGCTGTTTCCAGATGACCCATGATGAGCGTCGAAAGTTGCATTGACTAATTGCTACTCCCTCTGTCCATTTTTAATGTACGTACTTTCCTTTTTAGTCCGTCCATAAATAATGTTCGTGTTTCCATTTTTGGAAATCTTTTTTACACCAAAAGACCTAATTACCCTTTATTCCTATCCTCTTTTTTTTCTTTTCCTCCACACTCCACCACAGCCCACATAACCTCTTTCTTTCTTCTTTTTTCTTCCCTTTTCTTCTTTCCTTCTTCTTTCTTCTTTCCTTCTCGGCTTCTCCACTTCGATCCTTTTTTTTGCCCAGGTTTCTTCCTCTTCTCTCTTCCCTTCTTTTCTCAGGTTTCTTCCTCTTCTCTCTTCTCTTCTTCCTCCTCCTCCTCCTCCTCCTCCTCCTCCTTCTTGTTCTTCTTCTTCTTGTTCTTCTTCGGATTCGTTGTCTTCTCCTTTGGATTCTTCATCTTTCCTTCGGATTCTTCGTCTTCTTCTTCGAATTCTTCATTTTCTTCTTCGGATTATTCAGATTTGGCCCAGATCTTAGGAATATAATTCAGATCTATGAAGGGGATGGAAGATGTCAGGGCTTAGATCTTAGAATATTATTCGGATTCTTCATTTTCTGCAATGGATTGCCGGAACATGTCTGATTTTGGATGATAGGGTTTGGCGGCGGGGCTATGCTGGCGATGGAAGACGTCGGATCGGCCTGGACATTGAGGGGAGTGGGTGACGGTATCGTGGGGAGGAAATTGGAGAGGGTATAATTGGAAAGTCAATGTAAAATTTAACATTCCTTAATCTCCGTGCCGGGTCAAACTCTGAACATTAAAAATGGACGGAGGGAGTACTTCACGATTGCAAGAAGCGCAGACAATTTAAAGAATTAATTTGCTTTGTTCCATCATACCCCAAAGCCAAAAAATAAATAGTGAACCTTTAGCTCCATAGGGGAATGGAAATGAGCCTACTACTAAAGATTATCATAAATAAGAATTTCTGTCATACCACCGTAGCTAAATGTAGCAAAACACTTGTTTTGAGCTATGTGGAAACTTATGAGGCAGATTATTTGTGTAAAATGAAATATTTGCAAAGGGTAATAATGTAATATAAACAAAAGTGCTTCACCATTCTAATTGTTATGGTTGAATTCTTTGAATTGTTTATTATTAAATTTAGGATTGGGTTGGAAGTACTCGACCAGGTTATAAGACTCCTCAATAGACCTACAGTAAACAAACCAATTCGGTAGTTCAACTCAATATCTTAGTAACCTATCATTCTTTTATAAACAATCAAGTGCGGGACTCTAACACTCGAGAGACCAGGCACACTGCTTTGGTTTGGGACATATTCTTTCAGAACAAATAATAGAATCTAAAAAGTAAAGTATAACCAAAATATACAATTACTTACCATCACTCCAAGTCAACTTGATCTCAAGTTTATAATCATTCGTCTCGTGTTCAATGCTGCGATGTCCAATACTGAATGTATCCCTGCATGATACATGATGTTTCAGAGACATGCCACAAAAAGCTATGTCAATAATGAGGGATGAATCCATTGGCACCGCAACAACATTTCGAGAAAGTGGTACTTCCCCATCCTCCTTTAATTGTACTGGATCCTTCTCCGTCCTTTTGAAAATCATGCTCCGAAAATAATCTTTCTTGAACTTAGTTGAGTAGTCAAAGTTGCTATATTCCACAAATGCACTTCCGTAGATCCTCTTAATTCCGGAATGAAAGCTATTAATATTGAAAATAATCTCGATGTTCGCTTGGCAAGCTCTTGGGAACAAGGAGTAATGCAACGCACAAAACCCTTTTTTGCCCGGAAAAACAGAACATATTTGGGTGACAAAACATGTTCCATGGACTCCATTTCCAAACTCATGAGTAGCAAAACCAGTATTCTGAAAATTCCCACCAACATCTTCCAGATTGACCTTAAATTCAAGCGAGTCATAGTGGCCAAAATTCATGCACGCAACTTTCAATGGTATTACTTTCTGTGTATCTTCTACTTCCACACCATCATTACTGTCACTCTTGAATAAGTAGCGGGTATTACCATCGGAAGAGAATTCAACAGTGCCAACAACTTTCAATGCCACCCTTTTTTTACAGCCGATAAAGATTGAGTAGAATTCTACTAATGGTGATGGTTTCAATCCTTGATCATGACACCTGATTGAAAAATAAATTTATAAACCATTAAACACTAAAAGTGGATAAGCTAATATATTGAAAGTGCACAAATGGAAGAATCACAAACCAAAGGTTGCCATTGTTGGGTGATGACGATTCCAACTCAAACTGAAGAGAAATGACAAAATGTTAGATAAAGAGTGATATAAAATTCAACAGATCAAACTAATGCAATGCTCTCTTAATGTAATTTGTTGCCCTTTAACAATACGTTGGTAGTGTTAGTAATAGAAAACAAGATGAACATTAACTAAAATGAAATTTTCAGCAACAAAAGCAATCCCATTATGTCATCCCAACTCTGTTGGAATCTAAAGGTCTAGATGTACGTATTCTAAACTTATCAACAGACAGCGGTTGATGTTAGACCCATGACGCATGGCTATATTTATTGCCAAAAAAATCATAAAAAGAAGAAATGGCTATTTTCCATTAGCAATGGGAAAAGAAATCTGATTCAAAAATCAAATTCATTACATATAATGTTCTTAGGTTAAATATGTTTGTCCTTTTAAAATAAGTGTGTTTTGCAATTGGCCTCTATAAAAATTTTTTTACTTAAATCATCCTTAAAAAATGTATCTTGCATTCCTAAGTACCTCATACCTAATCCTTATCCTAAATTGTATAATTCTTCATATTAAATTCCCCATTTTTAAATTTCTTTCACCTGTCACAACACCAAAATTTCTTTCACAATCCATCCCAACCTACGTGGATACAATATAGGACACAATTAGCGTGTCTGATCTAATTACTAATGCAAGACTAGGATGCTAAGTATGAAATGGCATGCCATTTCAACTAATCAGGAGTTCTAGTAACATTTGAGGACCATTTGCAAAATAAAAACTTCGTAAGGATGAATTTAGTAAAAAATATTTTGCGGGGACCAAAAGCATATTTACCCATGTTTTTATTGCACCAATATTTATCTTGAGTGTATAGTGCTTTATAATTTAGTGGTTTAGGCCATGTTGGAATTCTTTTTGCATACAGTTCTTACATTCAGCAGAGAAAGAAGGTTCTTGTCGCTGAAACAATCTCCCCACCCAACACCATTCAATGGGTACGGATACAATCCTGCATCTACAGCAATGGCAAAACCATCCACAGCCGCTCCATATTCAGCTGCATACATACAATTCTCGCCCAACAACTCTACTCTACGAGTAAGTTTTTTGTTTGTGTCGAAATCCCTCAAGTCCAGATCAAGTTCAAGTGACGAATATGCTGGCATCCCCAACCATTCCCTCGACATACGAAGTTCATTATTCATCTGTACTGGTTCAAACTCACCCTCCTTCTCAAAAAGGATGAACGGTTCTGAAGTATAGTTTCCACAAGTGTTCTTATAGCGCGCAACAATTTTTCCAGCAATATTAACAACTCTGCCCATGTCTTGGCTAGATGGTCGAACAGACACTTGGCAGAGAACAGCAAATGGCATTGCAATATAAATCAAGGTGGCAGAGCACATTTTAGAATGGAATTCTTTTGATCTTACTTCTTCAAAATCACCTTCAGTTGTATCACCCACCAAAATATTCTCTTTAGCAAACGGAAAAGCTTTATCCCCAATTTTGTGATAGAGATCCACTTCTATAGTTGTTTTGTGCAATTTCATCCATAAATCATCATAACTAAGGTGAGAATCAGGCCAGCAAAGAGTTAAATTGCCACCACATGAGCTAATGTTGTCAGCATTATTGGCACCCCGGTTATAAAGATCAAGCTGCATTTCTTCTCCACTCATGATATTTTCATACCTAACCCGAATCGTACCATACACAGCGAGTTGTCGCTTTTTGAGTGCTTTTTTTGGTTGTACATGTAAGGAATGCACATTAAGTAAAGGTCCAGCTACAACATGTTCTCTTCCTTTTAGCCTTTCGTTTATTCGTGAGTTACTGATATGGCGAAGAGAACGTTCTAACATGCTGAGAAGGTTAGAACCGAAGGGGACATTCATAATATGTGGGCCAGTAGTGAGGACACGTTTCACCACATCTTGTTCTGAGGCACCAGGGCAAGCTTTTAGAAGGTTCATGACAAATTCCTTAGTAACACAGGGGTAATCTTTTAGAATCTCCGTGAAATCCATAATGCAACGAAAGATTAACTGCAGTATATTAGGTTAAAATACAAAATAAGAGATCTGATAAGACCCAAAAAAAGAATGAAGCTTGAAATAAAGTGTGTTACCATCTCAGACAGTCAAAATGGCAAACAAATTGATTGCTGAAACTTAAAATGATTTTTTTTAAATGAAAACATCATCATAGATTAATTTACCATGACATGAAATCAAACATAAAATCCCATGGCTTAGGGCGTGCTTGGTGAGGTGAAAAAATATGGGTTTGGATATCTCCGATATTAAATTTCCAAGATAAGTGTTTGTGGAACGAAAACAAAGGTTTGAGCCCTCAAATTGGGAGATATGGAAACCCTTCGCGTATCCCGTGTCTTGATACCTCTGCTAACGTACTGATAACAAAAATTGAAATCAGCCATATCATAACTGTGTTCTCTCCCAACACTTTCAATCCAGTTTTCAAGACCCATATCTTTTTTTCATATTATAGAATCCATATGCTATCATTTATCTTAAAGTCAACAAACGGACCCTTAATCTACCACTATATGAAATCAAACACAAACCTTTTTATCTAATCCAAATCAAACATAAACCTAGTAATAATCTGACCAATTACCTCCCCTGCTGCGGGTGCCAACGAAGATAGGGGAGACCGGGCCACCAGCAAATGATTTTTCAACATAGGCCACGAAGGGAAGTTGGGAGCTTATTGTTTTCCAATAAAGTATGTGCTATAAAGAATCTATCATAAACTTTATTTTAAAATTAATCTACCGCTACATGAAATCAAACATAAAACTTTTTTTACTCAAAATCAATCATAAACCTAGTTGTCATTATGTCACCAATAACAATACTAATCCATGGGGTTAAGTTTACCTGGAAATCGACTGTTTTCGGGTGCCAACGGAAAAAGCCTCGACGAGCGAATGATTTTTCAATATAGGCTAAGAAGAGAATTTGGGAGCAAACAATTATTCAACACAGAGTCTCTATATGCGATGAAGAGTAAAGATGAAAGGGCTAGGGCTGTTGCTCAATGTCTTTTCTGCTGTTCCTTTCTCGCGATGCACGGGAAGACCAATTTATAAATAGTAGATATGTATGTACAACAAGTCTCCAACCTTATAAATACTATGAACCCTTTCTTTAATATTTGTATAATTTTGATTTTTTTCGATCAAGAATTTTTAATACGGAGTAATTGACATATAATTAAATAAAATATATATTATATATTAATTTAATAAAATAATATTTTGAAATATTTAATAGAATAAATCTAATTAAAATATTTTTCTATCAACTAGATTCATACTCGTGCGTTGCACGGGAAAAAATTCGTTGCAAAATAAAAATAACAAAATATTCGAGGTTTGCAAATCAAAATTTGTAAACCACTACAAATCCATAATTCTTGAAGTTAGACATTAAATTTATTTATTTATTTACTCATTGGTTTATTTATTTTGTTAGGAAAAAAGAAAAAAATGACTATCTTAAGTATTCATTTTTTAATTTTTTTATCCCAATTGCATACATTGAGTAGTTCCACAGTTCAAATTTTTTCATAAAAATACTTCTTATTTCAAATAAAAAGTTATCTTTACCCATTATTTTTTCATAATCTACCCATCAAATCTTACTTTTACTCATCAAATCAAAAGACTTTTTTGGAAATTCAATACCAAAATACATTTTCTTTAAATCTCTTAAAAATCAATAACTCCCATATTTTTAGGACCGGAGGGAGTAGTTGAAAACTCACGAAGAAAATGTTTAGAAAATGATTCTTTTAATGTAAAAAAAAGTTGTGTAAAAACTAAGCTAAAGAGTAACGAAAAAAATACGGAGTACAGAGTAAAAAATAAAAACTATTCTAGAGCATATACCTTTGAAGAAAAAAGAATTCTTTTGATATACTTCTTTTGACCAAGTTAGTTTTTCCCCATATACATTATTTTCACACAATCAAACGTATTCATTTTTTAAAGATTATTTATTTGCATTACTTAATTCACAATATAATATAGTCATGTCATATCTTGTTTTATACTCCGTATAAAATTTTATCCAATTTTTAAATATCAAGGTGCATGAATTTAGTTTTTGAACTATATATTTACAATCAAATAAATTGAATTGAAAATAAAATTAATCAAACCTCGTAAAAAAATTAAATAACCAACTTGGAGGGAGAGAGTACTACGTACTCGGTGGCAATGCCAATCCAGAACACGCCTTAAATTTGGATGAGAAATATTACAGTTACAAACTCAACTATCACAAAATATAAAAATTTATCATTAATGTATTTAAACTTTTACGTTTTAAGTATTAAAAATCAATTTACTTAGGTGTACAAATACTAAGATTGTATATTTTATAACATGCATGGCATTTCTCAATTTGGATTTGGAATGCAGAATGTTCAAGAAAATAGTCTCTGCAGTTTGCACATATACTCCTTATATAGGCGGTTTAATGATTACTCTATAATGTCTTGAATCACTTATCACTCATCCACTCAAGCTGAGGAAGCTTTTGACAGGCAATTATATATGCACCAAAAAAAGGATAGCTGAAGCTCTTGTGTTGCAATTCCTGGAATTGTTAAAGAAAAACAGAAGTCTTTCAAATCAGTTGGTGACAAAATGCAATGACTTCACAAATGCAGAAACCAAAAGTAAAGATCAGAGCATGGAAGAAAAACTATCAAAGCCCAATTCCTTTCCAAAATATGGAGGATAAGTGATCATCTAATTATAAAGCCCAAAAACATAATAAAAAAGAAAATAAAGGAAAATTCAACAAATTGAAGGAAAAATCATACACCGTATTAAAAAAAAAAGATAAACCACAAACAACTTGAAGAAAACAATATTAAAAAAGATACATTACAATAGACAAAAAACTTCCATTAGTTACTCTACGGAGTCTTAAAAAATATTAAAAATAAGAAAATAATTCAATTAATGATGCTATGATTGCTTATTCTTACTTTGCCGATTATCATTTGGATACTGGACAAATATTTATATGTAACAAAACACAATATCCATTGAATAATTGTTGTCTCAAAATGCATACCTATTATATGCCAAACACTCGAGCATGCAGTTCCTGATGAAAAAGTTGGAACCTGTGACTCAGTTTGGGAAACTAAATCCATTGTAAATGACACTGAAGAAAATAAGATTCCACCTTTTTTATCAAACATGATCATTTAAAACAGTATAAAAAGTGAAATTTCTATAAGGTGTATTCTTTGCATCTTGTGTGTGACTTTCAAATTTGGAGAGGGAAATTAAATTTTACTCCGTATTATTTACCTTGGAGAAGCGTGCGATGGAGAAATAGGAGAAGAAAGTGGGCCGTTTGAACTTCCCTAAATGCACGTGTAAAAAGAAAGTAGGAGAAGGAACCATTCGCTTCCCAATATAATGAACAATTAATGCATATAGGGAAGGCTCCATATTTAATACTCCGTAATTAACGCCTAAGATTTATTGGATGAGGCCATCAATGGTGGATAGTGATCAAGGTTTGGGCGAGAAAAAAATATTAAAAAATTAGGCCTGAATTCTTTTTGCTTTTGTATATACTATAGATATCTAATAGTATCTCCCTCCCAGTATAATTAAACTATTCTTCTTGCTATTTGTTTTGCTGAGAACACACAACTATCAAGTCTTGTTGCAATTAGTCTTGTGCCATTATACAAAATATTAGCATGGCTGATATAAATATTACGCATTATCAACTTTATTGGTGCTCCAACCTTTAGTTTCAATTAGTGATTTTGAACCCCAGAACATTTGATGGTGATGATTTTGACCATGTAATTTGATTATCAACGAAACAGTACCATCATTAAAAGTATAATCGACATCACCACACATTGAGGTGAAAGATAACATATTACTACGTATTATATGTGCGAATGTTCTTGCTAAAATGTCTGCTTTTTGTGTCATTTATGTAAATAAATTTTTAATTTTAACATTTTTTTTACAATCTAATAATATCAAAAATAAATAATAATAAAAATAATATTAATAATAAAATTATTAGCATCATTATTATAAGTATTATTATTACAATGTTTATAATAGTATAAAAAATGTAAATGACTTACAGTCATCTATATTTTTTTTGAAAAACGCTAGGGTACACTAAAGGTGTATTCCAAATGTCTGCCATCCCCTCCTTGTTTATAATAATTGACAAAAAATTTAATAAAAATAAATAAATAAAAATCAAATAAAGATTTATGGTGGAAAAATATGTGGTGTACAATTGGGGTAAAAGTGTACCCCTAGCATTGCTGATTTTTTTTATGCTTGGGAATCTATCATCCAATTACATTGGTATATTTATCAAATCTGTGTTCACAAAATTTGACGTGTCTATATACATATAAAGAGAGGAATGCGCGTCTCTTGTGATATTTTTACCTACAAATAAGAAAAATTTAAATGTTTAACCATTGATTGTTTTTTGGGTAAAGTATTTGTACCTCAAGAATTTGTACCTCATTTTGTACATTACAAGGATGCATCAATATTTTATGCCAGTGTAATGCTAATTTTATTAATACACCAATACTTTTTGTCAATGTAAATTATTGTTAACGTACCAACGCTTTGTGTGAGTGTGAACCATCAAAATATTAGTGCATACCTTCAGGGCCTTGTACGACACATAGAAAATTGGTCATTGTGTCATAATATAATAAAATCTATCAATTACTTTATTTAAAAATAATTCAATTTTACTAATAAGAATAATAAAATATAAAATACTAGGCCGACTGCCCTTTATTTTTTTGTGATTTAAATTTTTTATATTAATAAACAAATGTGTATATACATACATAGGTATATATATATATATATATATATATATATATATATATATATATATATATAGGGCTGGTTCCTGTAAGAATGCACCTTGTGGAGAGAAATGAGAATCAAATCTAGCCGTTAGATCTGATGCATTGTGCGGCTCAGATTGCAGCCTGCACTCAGATTTTGAGATTGTGCATTTTCAAAGGATTATGATGCATTTCGACGTGATGCATTTTTGAATCATTTTGGTGCATCTGATTTTGATGCAATCCTGGCCCTTAGATCTCACAATCTAAAGCACCAGATTCATTCTCATTTCTCTCCTAAGATTGCATTCTCACCAGAACAAAAATCTATATATATATATATATATATATATATATATATATATAGTTTGGTTCCGGTGAGAATGAAATCTAATGAAAGAAATAAGAATGATTGCTCACCGTTAGATCTACTCATATCTGAACTAAAGATACGCTACTTAGATTAGGCATTTTGGAGATTTTACATCACAACAGTCTCTCTCCCCTATTTTGGATTCATCCGATCTGCTGAATTAACGCACAATCACCACTCTAGGTTTTGTTTCCTTTTGTAACGACGCCTACGCTAGGTAATAGTCGGCGATGGTAGCAACAACGAAGAGATCAATTCCAAGAAGATCGGCATCGGGTTTTGGAAGGTTAGGAGATTGTTGTGTCTGTCCGTTACTCTCTCCCTCCACGTAAGTTTCTCTTCTCGATTGTTTTTCTAATTAATTTTTTTATGTATTTTTTTTATTTATACACGATTTGTTCTAAATTCTTGATGAATTGAATAAATCTACTTTTTTTTACTTTTTCTGTACTGATTCACAAGCTCCAGCGAAGGTTACGTTCATCCTTCATCACAATTGATATGCATCTTTGAGAATACAAAATGCATTGTAACATGGTTAAATGATGTGTAGACAGGTTGCGAACATGCAACATACATATATCTTATTGACTATCTCAGGGCCGGGTTCTCTTTGGGGTTTTTACTGCTCTTTTTAAGTGTGTTTACTAACTGTATTATCCAACATACAAAGTGCATTCACTTTATCCAAAAGATGCATCACATGGAATTCTAAATGCATGGGGGTTTATCAATAGGGATAAGAAATGAAGCTGCCCAAACAGAAATCTCAAAGAAGTGGGTTATGACTTATGAGCATTTTGTTCTTGGATTTAGGAGGAGATCATACACTTGATGCATTGCTCTACATGGATTTGCATTATTTTCTATTTTGGACTATTTGTGTATGTGTTCTTTTTTGGTGTTTTATAACTGGTTGTTTTTGTAGATGGGAGCATGGTTATTAATGGCGCTCGCCATTTACGCCTATGGCGCTGAGGCGTGCATAAAACGCCATGATTATCCTAGTCGAGGCGTTTTACGTGAGGTGCGCCATGGCAGTCACCATTCTTTCCTGAACATTCAAAATGCATTGTAAATTATCTTGTGAAATAATGTTAATTTTAAAAGAATGATTTGAGTATTTAATAGGTCCAAATGGATGATGGTAGTCTCTTGTAAAAAAATAAATCTTTGCCTATTAGCTTAAATGGAAAAACGGTATATACTACAGATGTGGGTTCAAATCCCGCATAGGTATACTACTTCTTAAAAATGTTTTAAACATGCTTTGAACCATTTCTCAATTATAATTATTAGCTTAGTTTTTGCTCTATTTTTGAAGATGTATATTTGGCATGTATAGAGTTGGGCTTGCATGTATATGTTTGGGTTGCAAGGTCTTCAATTCTAGAACTTGTTAGAGTTTTATCGACAAATCGACTGTTTTTGTTATTCGATATGCAATATCAGAATCAAGACAATTCAATCTCTAATCAAGGTAATATATTCTAATATCAAGATAATGCATTTTGTAAACACAGTAGTGCAATAACATAATCAAGGAAATTCGCCGTCACACCATCAAATAAAATTAACTTAAATACAATACATTCTAAAGGTTTTTTCATGACATCTAAAGTCACTAAAGAGTAATAATTTACTAATTCAAAAATTTATCAAATAAAATTAGAATAAATTCAAATGACAAATCACAATACATATATTTGTTAACATAGGGCATTCTATAATTGTGGAGAACAATATATTTGTGGCGATGCATTAAATGCGGAATTCATGGGAGCAATTAAAGAACCTTTGGTTAATATGAAATATGTTTGGCGGTGCATTCTTTATCCCCAAATTATCCTTGGAATTTATTGTGGCCCTGAATTTTCTCAATAAAGTTAAGACATTCCATCTTACAAATACAATGAATATCAATTTGATTCGGAAATGCTATATGCACCCCAACAAATAAACCCCACTTTAACCCCATATATATACCCCTCCTTTTTTCCTTTTTAATTTTTTAATAATTGACCACTTTCTCTCTCTTCTCCAACTATTGCAGTCCCTCCACCTTCTTCCTCTCCATCTTCTCCATCCCTTCTTCTTCGTACTTTTTTTATTTTTTTCCTTTAATTTTATTTTTAAATTTCATGCTCCAATTTTAATTGTTTTTCAATTATGTAATGCCAATTATGTACTACCTCTGTCCCATAAACATTCCTGTTTCAAAAATGACACATCTTTAAAATGAGTAATTTTGATGTTATTTTCTAATTTTGTCTTACTTTATAAAAGAGTATGATGAGATGTGTAGAATAGATTATTCATAATAAAAAAAATAATACTAAAATTACTCATTTTAAAGGCGTACCATTTTTGAAACAGGAAATGTTTAATAGGACGGAAGGAGTATCATTTTGATTTTTGGAAATGTAAGATTTTCTTAATTTGTACCTCAAATGTATACCACTTGCCTCTACACCATTCATTTTATTTTCTTTTAAATTTTTATTTCTTTTTTAAGCAATGCTACACTTACACCACAAATTATACCTCATTTGTACACCACAGTTATACACAAACATTTTTATGGTTTATACTGACACAAGTGTTGGTGCGTTAACAAAAATTTACACGGACTCAAAGTGTTGGTGCATTAACAAAAAATTAGTTTTACACCAATACAAAGTGTTGGCGTAAAACTGCGAGGTACAAAGTGGGGTACAAAAATTGAGGTACAAATAGCTTACCCTTTCTTTTTTGAATGTTACTTGCCTTTTTTTGTGGTAATGGAAGCAGTGGCGAATCCAGAAAATAAAGTAGATGGGGGCAGTACTTATAGGAAGTCCAAGGGTAGCGCCCCAGATTTTTTTATAGACTATTTGAAATGATAAAAAATACGGAGTATGATTTTTCTTTCAAATATTTATTGAATGTAAAATATTTTTTAATAGGTAAAGTGAAATTTTATTTTATAAACAATTAATTATATGCAATAAAAAACACTTCACTAAGAAAAATTAAACAAAAAAATTAAATTTGGCCTAATTAGATGTATTCACTTTAATTTTTGTTGGGGGCATGTATAATAAAAATTATTAAAAAAATATTTGTAACTTTATTACAAAAAAATTAGTTGGGAGCATTTGCCCCCTACTCCAAACAAGTGGATCCGCCACTGAATGGAAGGGTGGGGATATTTGGGGTACATTTTTGGTGTACCACTAACATTTTCCTTTTTAAAATATAAACTACATATAAAAAAATTTGGACAAAAAATTGTACTCCGTATTACATCTGTACACTGCAGTTATACAAAAATATTTTGATGGTTTACATCGACACAAATGTTGGTACGTTAACAAAAATTTACACGGATACAAACTATTGATGCATTAACAAAAATTAGTTTTACACCAATACAAAAATGTAAGTGCAAACTTGCAATGTACGAATGAGGTGCAAAAGCTTGAGGTACGAATATCTTTAAAATTTACATACTAAGAAACAAATTTCAGAAACATTAGATCAAATAAAAAATAACCTTGATTGGCTGACTTACTAAGAAGATAAACACAATCACAATTAATAATTGAAGTAAAGAAGCATGTTAAAGGATGAAATTCGAAAATAAAACAAAAAATAAATAAAAAGAGAAGAAGAGATATGGACGAAGAAGATGGAAGGAGAAAGAACATGAGGTCAAGGAATACGGAGTATTAAAGAGGAGAGAAGAAAGCCAATTATTTTGAAAAATAGAAAATAAAAAATTTTGTATGTATGGGGTTAAAGTGGGGTTAAATGGTGGTGTGCCTATAGCATTCCCCTTTGATTAAATCCCATTTTTGTCTATTAACCAAATGTGTCTAGGAACTTGTTAAACAATTGTCCCAATTCATAACTCTGGAGAACTGTACATCTCTATAAACAACTCTTACGTTGCATGAAAACACCCCCAAACTACACCAAAACACTATTTACCCTGCAAATGGTCCTCTACCAATCAAAATTCCAGTCTAGACTACCTTCTTCTTAATCAAATTCTCCCTCAAACACTCGAATTCTAAATCACTACTACTGCACTAATATACGTGATGATTGAGTTTTTCGGTAAGTCAACTTTCCCAATGAAGGGTTAGTTTTCTCCGAGTGTCGTGTCTCTCAAGGAGTGGACGAAGGGAATTAGCTAATTTTTCTAACTAGACGAAGGTTAGGATGGGTCTGAAAGTCTTCTCGATTTGATTTGAAAGTAAACTAAAGTACTAGGTTCTTTTTGAGGAAAAGAAAATAAATAGTACGGGTATAGGACTAGACTTCGAGTCAAGGCATCATCTGAGTTAACTACTGTTGTCACATATTTAATCAATAATTGGAATAATAATATTTCTGTCACAAATATTTCATTAACTTATCCTCTCTCAAGGCAACATTAATGTGTTCTAAAAAGTTTGGCTTAATTAATTTTTTATCCTCATGGACAAGGCAAAAACTAATTTTCAATTATTAATTAATTTTTCTCTCGACATAATTAATTTAACAATAAAAATAATTCCAGAACAATTATTCCAACTATTAACTAATCATACAGAGTATATGCCAAATTTAGCCAAGACCCTAATCTGGGTCCTAACCCATACTAGATATTAACAGTGAATAAAACAAAAGAACATTTTATTAAAATTGCAAGTATTAAAACTTACAACAGAGAGCAGAGTCGGAGCCACTTTAGGACAACCAGAACAAAACTAAACTAAAATATTAAAATATAATTGAGAAAAGAGTGGAGAATGGAGTTCCGGGCCTTAAAGACCCGGAAGAAGGCTTGATTATAAATGAAGGAGCGAAGCCCTCCTTTTATAGAAGAAATTTTCGGTCCAGGCCTCTGACAGGCGTGGGCCTGAGGTCCAGGCGCACGCCTGGAGAGTTAGTGCTCAAGACTGCGCCGATTTGGAGATCAAAGGATTAGGGAGTATATTTCTTTTGTTTCTTCATGCGTCACTCCACTAACTCCTTTCTATTTGTCTTTTTTTTCTTTTTTTTTTCTTTAACTCATGGAGACACCCACTTGCTGCTGGCCTGCTGCTACATTGCTGCCACACTTGGCCGGCCAGCCAGGTTGCGCCACGTGGCAGCACCAGGTTGGTCGGATTTTTATCTGGTCCGAAATATTTTTCCAAAAATGCCCTCTTGCTCAAAATTTTATTCTGAACAACTTTTCCTTCTGTGCCGACTTCAAATTCCGAACAAATCTGGGTCAAATGAATTAATTTTGAATTGAATCAACATTTTTTACTTTTTTTTCCAAACAATTTCTTNACAGGGTGCATCGCCATATTTGAATGCACATTTTTCACTTCTTGGATTTTCACCATCTTTTGTCTCCTTGCTCCGTTGCATTCCATTTGCACAATCTTTTACCTTTTTGTACCACTTTTGACTCAATTTTTATTCTTTTTACAACAAGACATAACTTTTGTGCACTTTTAAAATTATGAATAAAAACTTATAAAAACCTTTGAGAAATTGATTTGTTTGATCTAAAATTGGACAATAACACATTAAATATAGAGAAGATAAGTGCGTACAAAACGGACTTACCAAATTCCCCACACTTAAGCGTTGCTTGCCCTCAAACAACATAGTACAACAACAAATGAAATTTTGGATCAAACACTTATTTACAAAAATATTTCGGAAAAACTATTGACCACATTTTTAATCAATTTGTTACACAAAATTCTTTTACATTATTTAATCTTTACAAAAATAGAACTACTAGAAATAGCACCCTTTTTACAAAAAGTTAGCAAAAATTTTTTATTTGTTTTTCTAAAAGATGCACATAAATTAATGTTATTGGCTAAATGTAAAAGTTGTCCATTTACAAACTTGGATACTAATGTTTAAAACAAAAGGATTGTAAGTGTTTTGTAATAACTGTAAAATAATTTAAGGTCAAAAATATGTACATTGAAAAACAAAATAAAAAAAACTTTTCTGAAATTATCATTTATTCCTATGCAAAGAGTAAGTTTGAATTTTTTTGTAGAACATCACTTTGTTATGTTGACACAAGCAAAAACTTTGATCCTCATCCCATGACATAGAACCACGAGCTTTTTGGATTTTTATTCACTCAAAAACCTCATCACACGACATAGAACCGCATGCTTTTTGGCACTCACTTCAATATAAGTCTCATCATCTGACATAGAACCAAATGCTTTTTGACTTTGAATTCACTCCAGAACTTGGTCTCACTAAAGTGTGTTCTTTGAATTTTTGACTTTTTTTTTTCAAAACTTACAATGCAATCATTGAAATATCAAATTTTCAGAAAAATATTCTGTTCATACTCAATTTGAAGTAGTGAAACAGCATCATTTTAAATGACAAGTTACAAATGTTTGACCTTAACGTATTTTACAAGTTAATATTTATTCACTAAAACAATGATTTCTTTTCAACACATTAGTATCCAAATTTATTTATTTTCAAAACTTATTAAAGTTAGCCAATAAAAATACTATATGTGCAATTTAAAGAAAAATTTTAAAATTGTTGACTAATTTTTTTTTTTGCATAAGGGGGCTCTTAAAAATAATTCTACCTATGAAAAGAGTAAAAAATGTAAAACAATTTTAAAAGTATCAATAATGATAACTAGACCGATTCAGAGTATTCAGGATCGGGCAGAATGCTGCCAATTAGGTGCTCTTAGGCTCACCCGAATAAACCTTTCCACAGAATGACCCAGTAAGAATGGTGGGACAAGTTCAGCTCCCGAAGGCGTCACCCTTTGTGTCCACTTAAGTACCATTCCAGCTTAGACAGTCATTCCGTACACGGTGCAGAGATCACTATTAATATGTAAAATGCAACAAAGAGTATAAAAATATTTTCAAAAATATTTTTCTACACAAATAAAAATATTCTGTACCAAACTCCAATCTCCCCACACTTAGGGTTGACCTCGCCCCGAGGTCATTAAGCGATAAAAACAAGAGTTTGGGACAGAGACAATTCTCAATTTTTTTTTCTTTTGAAAATGTTTTTTTACAAAAATTTTATGCACAAAAGTTAGTCATTTCTCTTTTTTTTTGTTGAGTCAAAAATGGTTCACCAGCACTCCTAATTCCAAACTCCACCTGCACACACAAACACGCAGAAACGCGTAAAAAGGAAAAAGAAAATTAGAATTTATTCACTTGGGTTGCCTCCCAAGAAGCGCTTCTTTAACGTCACTAGCTTGACGTTAGCCCGTTTTTTACGGGACTTACCGATCCGAGAGTCATAAAGTTTGACCTTTTTGACTCTCTTCTGATGCCACCTTTGTTCTGTTCTTTTGTAGTCAAAGTCCAGGATCTTTGACTCATTCCTGCAGCGTGGTGGCAACAGGAAAAATGAAGGAGACTCGTCTTGGATGGGTGGTGGTGTGAGTCTCCTTGGTTTATCCACATCATTGGCCTTAATCACCAGTACATGACTTTCTAAGTCCCCAATGGGCTGACTTTCTGTTGGTGGCTCGATGATTACAACATGTCCTTCCCTTGAGTCTTCAGTGATAGTTTCTATAGACGGAATGGGTTTAGCATCACAAGGTAATTTCTCGTCTATAGTTTTGTCAGACTCATCAGTATCGGAATCAAGGGGGTCGGTGGTGGGCTCAGATTTCTCCAGAACAGGTTCCTCTGGAGAAGTGTCTTCAACACATGTTAGGAGGAAATGTTCCTCCAACGTTTCTAGTGCAGCTGGTGAAGGCGGTTCCGAGACAGGATTCCTCGGTAGGCTTCACATCTTGTACGATTAAACTTCGTGGGCTTTCAGGAAGCATCACCACTGTACCTCGTGCAATCATTTCTGCAAGTGTTATCTTAATTTCGATATACAGTGGTGATGGAGTTTGTGGGTATTCAAGAATTGAGACATTGTTGGATTCAGTTTCAGATTCTGTCTCAGATTCTTCATCTTCTTCTAGAACAACAATTTCCTCCATCTCTTCTTTTTGTTCCATAGCCTTCTTAAAGTCCTCTAGCATCTTTTGCATATGCTCCCAATATTCGCGTTGTTCATTATCTTTCTGAGTTTGGAGCAGTTGGCGTTCTTCTTTGACTTATTTGAGAAATCGTTCTCTCGCCTGGATTGCATCTCTGTTTGCTTCGATTTGCTCTTCACGAGTCAGAGAGTAATCACGGCAATAGCGTGGTTCAAATAATGAACACTCCATTACTAATGCTAGGTCAAGATAAAGTATTCTTTCCTCAGTCCACAAAATCTCTTCAATAAGTGGATCTAGCTGGTCATCGTACATTGGCCCTTGTTCATCATAATCATCTTGATCACCATGAGGTTCATAATAATCCTCACAGTTGTCTTGGTATGGAGAATATCCAAAGCTCTGAGACGGGGTATCGTATGGTGCTTCCTCATGGTATGGATAATAATCAGGTCCATTATTGACGGAGTAGTCATCATAATATGAATCCTGATGTGGATAATATGGTGGTGGTGATGGTGGATAAGAATTGGACTGTTGGGAAAATGATGGTGGATGGTTGGGTGGTTGGTAGAAAGGAGGTGGATCGTAGTAATCATCTCGAAAATTCATTTTTAATGATTACTACGGGTGGCTTGTGAAAAAGAGGTGAGAAGATCGACCTAACCGGTCTTCACCTAAGCTAATAAAAAAAATTAAACTAAAACCGTGCCACTCCCCGGCAACGGCGCCATTTGATGATTGAGTTTTTCGGTAAGTCAACTTTCCCAATGAAGGGTTAGTTTTCTCCGAGTGTCGTGTCTCTCAAGGAGTGGACGAAGGGAATTAGCTAATTTTTCTAACTAGACGAAGGTTAGGATGGGTCTGAAGTCTTCTCGATTTGATTTGAAAGTAAACTAAAGTACTAGGTTCTTTTTGAGAAAAAGAAAATAAATAGTACGGGTATAGGACTAGACTTCGGGTCAAGGCATCATCTGAGTTAACTACTGTTGTCACATATTTAATCAATAATTGGAATAATAATATTTCTGTCACAAATATTTCATTAACTTATCCTCTCTCAAGGCAACATTAATGTGTTCTAAAAAGTTTGGCTTAATTAATTTTTTATCCTCATGGACAAGGCAAAAACTAATTTCCAATTATTAATTAATTTTTCTCTCGACATAATTAATTTAACAATAAAAATAATTCCAGAACAATTATTCCAACTATTAACTAAACATACAGAGTATATGCCCAAATTTAGCCAAGACCCTAATCTGGGTCCTAACCCATACTAGATATTAACAGTGAATAAAACAAAAGAACATTTTATTAAAATTGCAAGTATTAAAACTTACAACAGAGAGCAGAGTCGGAGCCACTTTAGGACAACCAGAACAAAACTAAACTAAAATATTAAAATATAATTGAGAAAAGAGTGGAGAATGGAGTTCCGGGCCTTAAAGACCCGGAAGAAGGCTTGATTATAAATGAAGGGGCGAAGCCCTCCCTTTATAGGAGAAATTTTCGGTCCAGGCCTCTGACAGACGTGGGCCTGAGGTCCAGGCGCACGCCTGGAGAGTTAGTGCTCAAGACTGCGCCGATTTGGAGATCAAAGGATTAGGGAGTATATTTCTTGAGTAAATTCCATAATTGGTCCTTTATAACAGGGGGGTTTCTATATTTAGTCATCTATTATCAAATATTACCCCTGTAGTCCTTTTTTTAAGGGTAATTTTCCACAAATGGTCCTTTTTTGATCTTCTGCCGTGTTGGTATGTATTTAAAGGCTAAAAATATAATTTGACGTCAACATTATGTCTAGTGACGTGTTCTGATATTGGTTAAGCAGATAACGCAAAAATAATGACTATGATTGTGGGCTAGAATTCTGACGAAAGATCATATTTGTAGACTATAGTTGTCGTAAAAAGCGACTGTAATTCACAAACGACGCAAACGGAACAGCCTTTGGAATTGTGTATGACAAAAAAGATATATTATCATTGTGAAATTATATTTTTAGCCCTCAAATTAACACCAACATGACAGAAGATAAAAAAAGGACTCTTTGTGGAAAGGTACCCATAAAAGAAGGACCACTTGGATAATATTTGATAATAAAGGACTAAATAGGGAAACCCTCATATTATAAAGGACCAATTATAGAATTTACTCATATTTCTTTTGTTTCTTCATGCGTCACTCCACTAACTCCTTTCTATTTGTCTTTTTTTTCTTTTTTTTTCTTTAACTCATGGAGACACCCACTTGCTGCTGGCCTGCTGCTACATTGCTGCCACACTTGGCCGGCCAGCCAGGTTGCGCCACGTGGCAGCACCAGGTTGGTCGGATTTTTATCTGGTCCGAAATATTTTTCCAAAAATGCCCTCTTGCTCAAAATTTTATTCTGAACAACTTTTCCTTCTGTGCCGACTTCAAATTCCGAACAAATCTGGGTCAAATGAATTAATTTTGAATTGAATCAACATTTTTTACTTTTTTTTCCNCGCCATATTTGAATGCACATTTTTCACTTCTTGGATTTTCACCATCTTTTGTCTCCTTGCTCCGTTGCATTCCATTTGCACAATCTTTTACCTTTTTGTACCACTTTTGACTCAATTTTTATTCTTTTTACAACAAGACATAACTTTTGTGCACTTTTAAAATTATGAATAAAAACTTATAAAAACCTTTGAGAAATTGATTTGTTTGATCTAAAATTGGACAATAACACATTAAATATAGAGAAGATAAGTGCGTACAAAACGGACTTATCAATACGCATACACGTACACCAATGTATGAGTACCGTGCATTAACATTTAATACCAAAATCCACACTCATTCGCAAATATTATCAAATCTCTGATTATGCTAATCAATGACTTACATAATCATGTCAGGTCTTACCTAATTACTTATGCAAAAAAAATGTTGACTAAATCACTGATGTCCCGTAATGTTAATAATAGAATTCTTTTTAAATAACAAAAGATACTAGAATTCTTAGCAATAATTCAACCCCATCTAGCAAAACGAACAAGCCAGTGCGTGATTGACTCATTCAGGGGTTCTTCTCCATCATCATCATCTGCAACCTCATCACCTCTGTTTTCTTCCTCGCCATCCGTTTCCATCTCCGATGGGGATGCACTATTTTGACCTCTAGATTCCACCATACCCTGTTCATCTTGCATATTGCCATCATGGAAATCATTTCTCTCAACATCCTCCTGAGCATTTGGTTGAACTTGTCCCATTTCTTTGTCTCCGTCTTCACTAATACCGTCACCTTCAACAGACCCCCCAGTTTGTGTTGCTTCGTCACCAACGAGATCAATTTGCTCTGGTCCCATGCAGTTTGGTTTTCGTTCTGAACATAACGTTCATCAACCTTCCACTTCTCCTTCGTGGAGTGCTATCTTGCGATTTCAGCACCTTCTTCTTACATCTCTTCTGGAACAGGTGCTGCACTCCTGTGAAGGTAAGAAATGCATTATAAAGCATTTGACAAGATAACTGTTCATGCCATATGGAACATTACTAATGACTGTATTGAATTTCAACAAATTAATTAGAATATTCTTTTTCATGACTTTTAAATAAACTGTTCTGTCATCTACCATGCAATACATTGCTTATTTAGAACCACCTACTGCATCAAACCATTAAAGGACATGCATACACATAATAATATCTTAAAAAACTACAAGCACCACAGAATAAAACGATTCATCCTGAATGAATGACTGATGCAATTCAGAACACATTCATTACTGATCCAATTATAAACTTGAATGCTTAACTAACTCCACACCTTGCATCCAATAACAAACTGTGAACACATTCATGACTGATGCAATTGTAGAACACATTCATTGCTTATCAATTACAATACTCTTTTCCTTGGAGTTCACATAGAGTTTTCTCCAATGGACAATGCATCTACCTTTCTTATTTAGAACCAACTATTGCATCAAAATAAGCAAATGCTATGCATACCCATTATAATATCTCAAATACACCACATATATTACTCGTACAAACTCCTTAAAAAACAGTCAACAACATCACAGTAACAGACATGCATGTTGAACTAATGATGCATTTTTAGAAGACATACATTGCTCATCCAAATAAAAATTGAGGCTGCTTATCTAACCCCACACCATGCATCTAACCAACCAATGGAAAACTGATTCTAATCAATTCTAATTACTCACACTTTCCATCAAAATCAACTCAAAATGCTCAAAACTTCAATAACACTGCATCAAAACTCCGTATAGAATCAAAAAATAAAAAGATACAAAATCAAGTCCCAGATCCATAATACTAGAGAATAATCTTTGTTTGAACTTTATGGTAACTTGAAATAATCCATGCCATTAATTATATTATTCTTTTTCATAAATTTCACAAAAAAAAAAACAAATATGTCATGCACAATGCACTACCCTGCTTATTTAGATCCACCTATTGCATCTTACAAAAATCAATCCCATTAGTTTGTATTACAAACTGCCCAAAAATAAAAAGTTCAACAACCATCAGAGTAACAACCACACATCCCAAATGAATGATGCAATCTAGAACACATATTTTGCTTGCCCAATTAAAAATTGGTAATGCTTGTCTAACTACACACCAAGCATCTAATTAACAGATTGATTCATGCTTCTAATCAATTGATATCTCTCACAATTTAGTTTGGAAATTCAATACAAAGTGCACCAAAGTTCCATTATGGTGCAACAAAACGCTCAATACAAGCAATTTACGATAACTATCACAAAAGCAAGACAAACATGCATAAACCCACCCAAAACTTTTTCATGAACAAATGAAATTCGTGCATTTTAATTCCCAGTCCTTCCCTACCCACAACTTCACCAAACAACTCCCGAAATAAAGCAACACAAAACGCTTCATATGCATCATGTAAAAGACTGATATCCTTATGAGGGCAATCCCCCAAAATGCAAACAAAACACAAAATTAAACACCCACTACTAATCCACAACTTTTAAGCATCCCCTACTCGGTATTCCAAATTTAACACCATAAAACTCAACTTTGGTGCAGCATATTCCCCAACGAAGATTCTACACAGACCCGAAACCCTACTCCAACACATACAATCATTTAATCAATTTACAAACCCCCCAAAAATTCAAATTCACAACAAATTAAGCCTAAAGCGTTACCTGTTTCATCTGTCGATGTCGGCGGCGTGGAATTGGTATCCGACCCCTCTTTCTCTGTCGTTGCACTCTTCTCAGTTGCCATACCCACTAGACTTCAAATTGCAGAAGACTACTCCTAGAGCCCATTTAATGGAGGTCTTCAATTTGCCTCTGCGCTTTCTACTCGAAAGTAGCACCAAATAAGGAATACGCAAGCAAGATTCCTTTTTGGAGAGGGCACGAGTGAATTTTAGAATGGCAAATTTGCCCTTTTGCCCAGTCTTCCCCTATTTTTAAGCACGGTAATTCACACTTACCATGTGCAATATAATAATTACTAAAAAGTAATGGTTCAATCACAGCCATCCATTTCAGCACATCTAATGCCTCTCCATCATTCTTATTTCTTTCACTAGGAACCTTTCTCACCTGATTTCACCCCTATATATATATATATATATATATATATATATATATATATATATATATATTGACTGATTTGAATCGCTAACAACCATCAGAATCAGGAAGCTCTTCAGGGAATGACTCCGAAGCGAGGGCAGACTGAGATCACCCTACCCTATATGGAGCAGAAGAAGCCCTTAAATTGTGAAGTCTGATGATGGGCTTTGGAAGCTTTGGAATGGTTAGATTAAGGATTAAGTTTTTTTTTTTTGCATAGAAAAGTCAGAGTAATGATGATCATCAATCTAAAAAAGCTGTTTTTAATGGTCTTTATTAGCAAATGCACACTAATTGAGAAGTATTTAGAGTAATTAAGCTTTGGGGGAAAAGTATCAGTGTAATGTTTATAAAAATAAACGAAGGTGTGAGGTCACTCCTGGACCTGAAACAGCCCAGCTAAACAATCCCCAGCCCACCCAATATGTTGATATATAGTACCAGTGTACCACTACTGCCAGCCCAGTGGACCTTGGATCTTAGCCATGACCAATTTTTGACCAAACCCACTTACCCACCTATCCTTTCTGGGCATATTACCCACCTCTCCAACTCCACTATGATTAATTACTCTACTAAAAAAGAGGGATTGATAATAAAATTATGAAAAACAAAATTGAAATAATTCCTTTCTTTACGTCTATCTTTGATACAGAGTATGTATAACTTAGGAAATGGAAGGAAAAATAAAATACAAACCAACAGATTCAAAAATATATATTCCAACCCAATTAAAAATATTGCGAGCTAAAATGATTTAAAAAGGCCACAAATAAGCATAAATCGAAATATTATCAGCACAGCATTAAAAAAAATCTTCATATATTACCAATCAACCATATAATTGATAATTCTACTTTTTCATAAGTGACCAAAGTGAAATTAAAAAGAGAACATTTGAATCTGAGGCGGATCCACTTGGAGTCCTATGGGGTCCCGGGACCCCATGGACCTCCACGTAGGTTCGTATATGTATTAGCTATTTTTTTCAGTTTTAGTATATAGCTGGCCAAAAGGCCTTGGTAACGAATGTGGTGTATGTGCTGAGTGGTCACAAGCGAATTGTAGATGTGATACGCTTGAGTGTTCGATCCCTCCATCACTTCCTCCATTCTCCTGTGTGGCTTTTCTTGTTTTTCTTTTTAAACTTTTTATGTTCTTTTTTACTTACTCCGTCAAAAAAATCTCCATAGCAAATACACAAAAAACAAATCTTAAGCAGGTTAATTAAATTATACCTATTTCCTCCTCTCAAAGTTTTTTCATTTTTTTTATATATTCAATCAAAAACAATTATTTACTAATTCTTTTACCATTTCTAAAAATGATTTTATTTTAAAAAATATTAATTTCTCTTCTAAATATATTTAAATTATAAACAACTTTTCAAATTTTACATATGCATAATTATATGTAGTATCAAAATATGCATAATTATATGTAGTATCAAAATACGTAAAATTTTAATTGTGGTGATGAATTTTATATTTTTGTTATCATATGCTTTATTTACTTAGATTTTGGTAACTAAGCTTTAAGAAAGTTGATTGTAATGAAAAGGATACTAATTTGAAAAATTCTCCTTTACAACAAAAGTTATTCATTTTTAAAAAATAAAGCATTTAATGAATAGTAAAGTTATGAGTTCTAATCTTTGAAACTTATGTAAAAAAGTATATATAGGAATATGTTCGGAAACAATTTTACGTTTAGCATTAATATTTTGAAAAAGTTATCTAACGGTAACATTTGACTTTAATATTTTTAAAATTAATCTATATCTTTAATTTTTTTCTAAAACACCAACGCTAATATTTGAAAATGTTATTTTCAAACAAAATCTAGGCCTAAACTTTCTTCATTTAAAACTTTTCACAAGAAATTATCATTTATAACAATTGAATTTTGTTTATGCTCTAACACAAGCCCCCAAATGAGTGGCCAAATTTTGTTTATGCTCGAGTCTTGCATGTGAATACTAATTATTTTTTAATTGGTTGTTTTAAATGAAATTTAATTTGAATAATAAAAAACTTAAAATAGGACCCCATGGCTCAAAATTCCTGGATCCGCCTCTGATTTGAATCCATAACTAAATCCATAAATACGTTTCACTTTTTAATACTTCTTCATATGTATAGAAATAAGTGCAATAATGCACTAATATAATCTACGCTAAACTACAAAATTGAGTGATAGATTCTCCATAATTAGGACTTAATTAATGAGCTAATTAAGAACAAACTAATTAATTGCATTGGCCTCCCGCGCAAATGCATTGACATTTAGGATTGAGTGGGTCGCTGATACGGTATCGTATCGAGATAGTGAAGGATTTCGAGCACCTTCGAGTTCCAAGAACAAAAGAGGCGAGAAAGAGAGAAATATTAGGATCTAGGAGAAAGTATTTTCTTTATTCATTGATTAATAATTTTATGAGTAATGGCTACATATATAGATGGTGGATCTAGAGAATCCTAACCATACATGGTAACTAAATAAACCATAACACTAATAACCTAATATAATTATACTTCCTAATTATAATATAATTACCTAACCATAAATAATAAAACTACCTATAATAATTATAGTAATATAATAATAATGATAAATAACTAAAT
>OOIL02000889.1:2481093-2500933 GCA_900332095.2 Cuscuta campestris
TCTAGGAGAAAGTATTTTCTTTATTCATTGATTAATAATTTTATGAGTAATGGCTACATATATAGATGGTGGATCTAGAGAATCCTAACCATACATGGTAACTAAATAAACCATAACACTAATAACCTAATATAATTATACTTCCTAATTATAATATAATTACCTAACCATAAATAATAAAACTACCTATAATAATTATAGTAATATAATAATAATGATAAATAACTAAATATAGTCCTGTATCAGTCGCCTCCCGATCTTTGTAGGCACTGTCCAAAAGCTTGACCGTGCTGCAGGTAACACGTTTTTCTGCATTCTGGCAACAAACAATCATTCGGATCCACCATGCAAAACGCATTTGCCCTCTCATGGCTCTCAACCCATTTTGTATCTGAATATATAAATAATACCATTATAAAAATTCATATAAAAAAGAGATTAAAAGAATGAATTTTCATTGTATATATTTCACATTATACACACTATTTATTCACTCAAAGTTCATCATCTTTAGATATTTATACGTAAAGAAAAACATATAAACTTGTAATTACGAAAAGAGGTATAAAGTAAAACAAACGCTTCGAATATAACTATTTAGAAACACGACGAGTCATCAAACGAATCACTATTCGATTTCATGTTGGTTAGAGAAATATTTTAAGAATGATTATACCTGTGAGATGTGCGAGGATGAGGAGGAGGAGGATGATATTGCAATAAGAAAACTTGGTCATGGCGGATTTATTGAAGTTGTTAATTAACAACTAACAAGGCACTTAATAAATAATTCCAGACTGGTATATGTATATATAATTAAGAATATGGGTTTGGGTTCTATTTATATATATTACTAACCGTGGAAAAATATATGGCAAGTGTAGAGTTCTATAATTAGGAATTACGGAGTATATTAAGGCTATTATTAATTAGTATCCTAAATTTTTTCTTACAAGTTTTGTATTACTACTTGTAGATAACTAGATATACCAACAAAAAAAACCTTAATATAGACTTTGTTACGTACCCAGTTCTTCTATTTGATTTGTATAGCAAAGAATAGAATTTTCTAAATATGTCATGGCTAAGAGTGAAAATTTGCCTTTATTATTATTATTATTATTATTATTATTATTATTATTATTATTATTATTATTATTATTATTATTATTATTATTATTATTATTATTATTATTATTATTATTATTATTATTATTATTATTATTATTATTATTATTATTATTATTATTATTATTATTATTATTATTATTATTATTATTATTATTATTATTATTATTATTATTATTATTATTATTATTGTTATTATTATTATTATTATTATTATTATTATTATTATTATTATTATTATTATTATTATTATTATTATGTTATTGAGTACAATTTTTGTTTTGGAAACCAGAGTTTTCCCCATTGGTTGAATTTATAATGAATAAAATTTTGAAAATATGTAGTACTCCGTATGTAATAATAGTTGGAATTACTCTGGCCTGTTTGGGAAAAGTGTTAGAGGTTAGGCGTTAGCATTTTGAAAAGGTTTTCTTCGGGCAATGTTTAGTTTTAGTGTTTTCAAAGTTAATCTGCACCAATAAAAATTAATCTAAAACGCTAACGCTAACCGAAAATACTATTCCCAAACGAGCCCTCTGTAAATACTTTATACTCCCTCCGTCCCAAAAAGTCTGACACGTTTCGAAAAAATGGCGTCAAAAAATATTTGCTATTATATATATGCAAATGCAAATTAACGCATATCGTATCGCCCCAAATATAGCAATAGTACTCCATAGCTTTTTAATTATAACTACGGAGTATAATAAAATTTTCAATCGGTACGGTATTGTTGGGAATCAGCATCGGAGGTTAAATTAGTGTTTTGAAAAAGCTCTCTGATAGTAGCCTTTAGAGCACTAGAAATACCCGTGAAGCCCCGGGGCTTCAAAATTTCATTCTCTGCCACGTCAGCTTTAACTTATCTCACAGATTCAGTGGAAATGGGTTTGAAGCCCAGGGGCTTCAAACTGGGGCTTCAAACCTTCATTTTTTACATTTTTAAATATACATCTTCTAAAACTAAATTAATAAAATGTTGGGAAAAATATTATAGATTTTGATGATGATGTATTTAGAATGTAATAGGGACTTTAGGTCTCCCCCAATATTCAATGTAATTTTTCTTTTTAGAAATATTGTTAAAACCGAGTTCTTGATATTTCCAATAAAGTTGTGATATTTCTTTAAGCGTTTTGATGCCTGAAGACTTAATCATACTCAGTGATATGGAAATTGGATATCTTGATCGGAAATGTCAGAGACAAGTAAGGATTTCTCAAAGCGGACAAAAATCCTCAAATCCGGAAGACTACATAAGAACCGGATGTCTCGCTACAACCCGCTGAAGACTAAGTCGGAAGACTAGCGCGGTTTTCTCACCCGGAAGTCTAAGAATGACTCCTCCAGATTTGTCAGCTAAGAATCGGAAGACTCATTGAAGACCGGAATTCTCAAAAGGTGGACAAATGAGAAAAGACTTGGAAAATTATCTAAGTCTTGAATGAAGAAATTCTACCCGTTGGTAAGGAAAAATCAATCTCTTGATTTTCAACGGCTAGATTGAAGATATTTATGCTGATTCAAGAACAAATAACTCGAAGACAAAGTCTGGACCTCTAAAATTAAAGAGCCTGTCCAGAATTTCTAAACAAGCACTAGAAGACAAACAGAGTAAAGTGCTACAATCCAGAACTCTTGAACAATTGGGTATGTCCAAACACCCACTTCAACGAAGAATCCTCAAGTCACAAACTTCATTCAAAATTGAAGCCAGCAAATGCAACAAATAGTCTATTATGATTCAACGGATAGATTATCCAATCCAGCTATAAATAGCATCCTTGGAAGACTCGAGAAAATACGATGAGATATACAACAACACAACGAAGTAATCTCTAACAACAAAGCTATCTCATTCACAGTTAGCCCATAAAGCTTGATAAAGAGAGACTTCTAAACTCCTTATCCAGAAGCAAACTTCTCCTCCTTCCAAAGAGCTATAGTGTAAACACTTGAAGGTTTCCTTGCCTCAAGTACCACACCACGTTGAAGGATATAACTTTTGATCAAACTTATTGATTAAAAGGGGGTAGGTCAACTTTCTTACAAGTTGGTCTTGCAAGTCCTATTGTTCGGACGTTGCAGTTGTTGAAGAAGCGTGACCTTCGAAGGAACAACAAAGCCAGCACGAGTGCAGTAGCAACATTGGCCTTGCGAAGATATACCGTGCAGAAATTCACACAAGTGTAATTGTTGGTTCATTTTTCAACCAACTACATAGTGGATTTTGAGGACGTAGAAGGATTACCCCACCTTCGAACCTCGTTAAAGTTTGCGTGTCTCTCTCTTTTATCTTTACTCTTACTTGCAATTATATTAACTGTGAAAACTAACCCATCCATATTGATTACTGCTCACTCTACCCACCAAATTCCGCACACTATCTAAAGTTCACAAGAACTCTAGATTAACACTTATCTTCACGTTTTCAAAATAAACGAAAAAAGTTTTTAAATCTGTAACAAAGTCTATTCACCCCCCCCCCCTCTAGACTTTGTATCTCACCACTTTGGGACCACCATAAAATTTAATTATTTTTTATTTAATTATGTGGAAACAAGAATAATTAAAAAAATACATTCATTAAATTAAAAGAAATTGAAGCGAAAATAATTTCAAAAAATTACATTCATTAAATTAAAAAAAAGAAAGCGACAATAATAAAAAAAATACATTAATAAAAAAACTAAAGTAAATTATATTTGGCCTTAATCTCTTTTTGTCTTCCATTAATAAAAAACTTAAGGTAAAAAATACATTACTAAAAAAACTAAGGTAAAAAACCTTAGTTTTTGTGAAATATGAATTCACATTGTGGTAATGTGGAAGTAATATGAGGCTCTACACGTGCACATTACTATACTTTTTGGTAATTTACATGATCACATTTGGTAATGTAAATGCGTTTTAGTTTCTACTCCGGGAATAAAAATATGGAATTTCTAATTTAATATATTTTCAATGTTTTAATCTGATCCTGTTTTACTCTTTTTCCCTAGAGACTGTGTTTTAGACACTGGCGGATCTAGAATCTAAGATATTAGGGGCGAGACTACTATAGGGGTTTGCGTGCAATTTTTTCTTAAGCAACACTTGAGATTGTTTTTCAAAATGCATTATTATTATTTTTCCCGAATTGGCACTACCAAACTTGTGTACCTCTATATATTTTTTAAATAGTGACAAATCTCTCCATATAATACACAGTTGTATTTTTAAAAATATAATTTCCCAAAATTTAAAATGTTTAAAAAGTAGTAAGTAGAATTTACCTTTAATTATCCCACCTTTTATTTTAAAAAATTCACATTTTCATTTATTTTCACCAAATAACCGTTATCTAAAAAATATACTCCTTCCATCCTATATTTTTCTTCCCGTTGCGCAAAACGAAGAAAAATCCCAAGTTTTTTCAATCTATTTTATTTAAATATTACTATAGAAATAAAAAATAAAACATACATATTTAAAACTACATCAAAAGTTCAACAAAACAAGTGGTGACAAGAATATTTTATTTTATCATATAGGCCATGAAAAAATACAAATAAATATAAATTCCCGTGAATTTAGAATAGTGTTCTGGGAAGAAAGTTTTAGGCTGAGGGAGTAGTTAGGTACGGTGGTCATTCATTCCTACAGATGACCCAAAACTCACAAACAATGAACGTTAACTATTGGATTGCTTTTGAAAGACCATGAAAAAGTTAAATTTCATACGGAGTATCATTTAATTTTCTCAAAATATAAGTGTATTCTAGAATTTATTCTGCACTTTTTAAGTAGATAATGGGGGTGCATTTAACGTCACATTAAAAATACTAATGATCTTTGAAAATATAGTTAAAAATTTTTTATAAGAAAGTTTTTTAAAATATTAATTTTGTAAATAGATTAAAATTGTGACTAATCTAAGATAGTTAATACTATCTATATTTGTATATAGATTTACAAACTATAGAAATCGTCCTAAATAAGATTAGAACATAAAAAAAGTATCAAAATAGGACTTCTATGTTTTGATTCTCAAAATAGGAGTTTACATTGTGGTAATGTGGAGGTAATGTAGCACTGTACATAGGACTGTTCATGTTTCGGTCCAAACTGAAAAAATCGACCAAATCAGACCAATAGCTTCAGACCAAACCCAAACCGAATAGATCTCAGGTCAGTGTTCGATCGAATTTTTTGAATTTCGGGTTTCAATCCAGTCCGGTCCATACCCGGTTGTCATTCGGTCCTGACCGAAATGACCAACAATATGATTGCCATGCATGAACCTAATTCAGTTCCGTCCTTGGCAGATTGTTAGTTTACACGCATAAAAGGATCTCTATTATGCCATTCCATTTTGAGGAAAAAGTTCATTAATTTTAATGGATTGTTTTGCACACTTTACTACACTTATGTTCATTATCTCCCCTCTAAAAATTTGCGCACGCATATACTTTGTATGTTTCCTTTCTGTGTGCTATTGAATGCGTATGTTTATTCTCCTAAAAAATTATTACTCCCTTGTCTTTGAAACAAATGATACATATGCAAATTAATAAGTAAAGAATAAATGTAAATCATACAAAATATTAGGAGAAAACAAGACTTATTATTCTCTGTTGTGTAAAACCAGAACAAGACTTTAATACGAGAAGGCCAATAAAGTGATGGCTCATGAGCTAGCTAAGAGGGGGAGGGGCACTCATGGGTATTATCCATGCACCGGCCAATCTTGCAATATCATTTCATTTCTACCCTCAAGTATTCACAAATTATAAAATCACTGTCAACACCTACCAACAAGTACCTTAGACTATTTTATTTTTTTTAAAATTTAAAACAAATTAAACAATTAATTATAACTCATCATGTTAAAACTTTGATACAAAATTTATATGGTAAAGGTTTGCCTTGTGGCATCCTACCCACATTGGTTGGGTAAATTTGCTTTGTGATTTGGAAGCCATGAAGCTTACCTATGCATGTGCCCCTTCCTCCCTAAGAGGTTAGGGTAGAGACTAATGACCGGTCTCCCTGGTCTATTATTTGGCCAAATTTTGTAATGTCATTTTTAATGAATGAGAAGTTTTTGTTTTAAAAAAGAAAACCAAGACTTTAATACAAAGCAGTATTAGAATAGAGAAAATACTACCTTGATTTCAAAATATTTGTCTAATTTTAACACTTTACATTCAAAAATAATAAATTTTGAACATATATTAAATAAAATTTTGATTAGACATTAATACAAGAATAATTTTATTAAATTTATCTTATAAAATATTTTCAAACCATATAATGTTTATTTAATTATAAATCAAAGCTCGATTTTGCTTGATTACAAAAAATTAAAGTTGAACAAATAATCAAAGTTGAACAAATAATCAAAGTTGAACAAATATTCTTGACGAAAGTTATACTCCGTATTTCATAAGCATGGGAGAGGCACCCACTTATATGGTAAATTGATCGAATATGAGACCGAATATATACTCAAATTACTCCGTGCCAAAGACTTGTAGTCAAATGGCAGCGCTATGACTCTCCTAAATGAGAGATCATGTGTTTGGATGTAAGTCAAGGGACCGGCTTTTTTGCATTGAAGATAACCCAACTTTTAGTGTTTTAACAAAAAAAACCCCAACTTTTTTGGATTTTAACAAAAAAAGCCTCAACTTTATTTATGTTTTTCCGTCTCGATTCAAATTGCGTGTTTCGATTTACTATGCTTGACTAAAATTACTTTCAAATCATCAATAAGAAAAAATGATGTATAATTAAAAAATAAAAATTACATATTTCAAAACTAGATCAAAAAATCTACAAAGGATGAATGAACCCCATCCCCGAGGCCCGAGGACCCCCTCAGAACCGGCCGAACGGTCAATGAGAGAAGTTGAATTAGACTTTAATCACAGATCAATGAGAGAGAGGAGGTAAATTTGATTGGTCATGACATTACTATATTATTATATCAAATGATTAACGAAAATTGAGGAAGAAAAGGTAACCAACTACAAAGTTTGTAACAAAAAGATACCCCAAACCAGTTTCCAAGTCACTAAGATGTCACAAGGTCAGAACTGTAATTTCTCAACTTCATTTTATTATGTTTTTGACCACATTAGTTTCTAACTCATTCAATTAAGCTAACACATTCATCCTATTTCCCTTCTTTTCCTATTAATCTTTTAAAGTTAGTTCGATTAATATTTTATTTTAGTTTTATCTTTTAGTTATTTTATACTCCCTCCGTCCATTAATAATCTTCCCGGTTTGACCGGGCACGCACTTTAAGATAAGTTAAAAATACTATTGACTTTACTAAAATGCCCTCCACCCACCCTCTCGACTAATCTACCCAGGAGGACGCCCCTTCCATACTTCCGCCATCGCCGCCCCAATTTACTCCTCCACCGGAGCACGCCACCGCTGTTGCTCTTTACTCTGCCACTTCCTTACGCCCCCGCCGCTCATTCTCCCATACCCAATACCACACCGCCATCAATTACCGCCCCACCATCAACTGCCACTACAGGGCTGACTCCACTTGCGCCATGTCCGCCATAGACTTTGGACATGCGAGACGAAGGATTTTGAGTTTCGATGCCCGGCTCTGCGACTTGAAGGGATTTAGTTTCAGATCTGACGGAAATCTATAGATTGTATTATGAGTACATCATAGATTTGCATCTGTCACCACTGCACTTCCCAAGATCCTTCAAATCTGACTCAAGCTGCTGCAAATCGATGGGATGGAATAATCGAAGAAGAAGATAGGTTGAAGTAGTGAGGTTATGGAGTAGGTCGAGTCAAAGAAGAAGATGAAGTGTCGAGTGGAAGAAAAAGAAAGTGTGGGGGAAATCGAAGAGAAGAAGCTGCAGAAGATAAGGGTGTGGAAGAAGATAAAAGGTGTGGGGTGGAAAAAGAAGATAAGGGTGTGGAAGAAGTGTGGAGGAGGAAGGGGCGTGGAGAGATATAAGGGGTAGATAGGTCAATAAACATAAAATAATTTGCCAAATAAGAAAATGGGAAGATAATTTGTGGACGGACGAAAAAGGAAAGTGGGAAGATAATTTATGGACGGAGGGAGTATATTAATGTGAGATAGCAATAGTGTTAATACTAAATACGCTCCATTTGGTACACGGAATTCAAGCCGTGGAAATGGAATTGGAGAACCCAATTCCATTAAATTCAATTCCATAGAATTTCAATTACAATTCAATTTCAATTTCGTCAATTCTGTGTACCAAACGGACCCTAAGACAGATGTACAGAATCGGGTAAATAGCGCATCAATATGGGCTTAGAAGAAACTGTCTTAAACTGGTAGTAGTGATAGAGCAGTCTTTCGATCCCTAAGTTTAAGTGTTGTAAAAAGAGTGAAATAACTGAAGCCCAGAAACTGCAAAATTGTACTGTCTGTATATACAAGTTACGGAGGAAAAGAGGTAAAAATAACGGAATAACGGATCAGTCAGTCTGCCAGTTTAGTAATCCTCTTAAACTAGTTGGCAAAAGTTTTAAGTGTGATTCTGAGGAGTTTGAAGAAGCTAACCGTACATGGCTGGGTTGGGCCTATAAAGGGCATGTTTGGGAAGCTTATGCAGCAGCTGGTAAGAGGCCATTGTGCCTTAGGAGGGGCTCTGGAGAAGGTTCTCGTCCTCGGAATTCAATAAAAACCTGCAAAAAAAACGTTCAAACGACATGAAAGAGTGCAACTTCTGAATGTGGTAATCGAGTGCAAAGACTTCTACACTGTGCTTGGTTCAAAGGATTTGAAAGGGGAAAGAAAAGAAAATGAGAGGGAAACCACTTTTTCTTGTTTGGTTAACGAGGAAAAGGAAAGAGAAGTGGAAGGAGAAGGAAATGCGGGGGGGGGGGAATGAACTAAGAAGAGGGAAAACAAATTCCTCAAGTTTTTTCTTTTCCTTTCCTTCCTAATTCTTTGAACCAAACATAGTGTTAATTTCTACCTCCAGTGGATCTTTCCCGCCTCCACGAGCGAGCACGGTTTCCCGGAATCTTCTTCCTGTTTCTTGGACAGCCTGTTTGACAATCAATGGTGAACATGAATATAGTGAGACAAACACAAAAAGAGCTTACTTAATTGTAAAGCAGGGGGGAGAAAATAGGAAATGTTTGATTTTTACCATCTCGTTTTCTAGGCCGACATCTTCAAATGCAGAGAAAGCATCAGCAGACAAAACTTCTGCCCACTGCATAACCATTATTATCACTTGATTATTCGGTCTTCTATAAAAATAAACGAAACAATAAAAAGAATACTCCCTTTGTCGGGATTTAGTTGTCTAGTTCCTAAAATATCTCATTTTTAAGAATTGGATTTACAACAACCCAATCGAATCCCACGAGCGTAGGATCTGGGAAGGGTATCTGTATGCAGACCTTACTCCTACCCAAAACTAGAGAGACTGTTTCCAAGAGATCCTGGCTCAAGTAACACAAATAGCGCAAACTCACAGAAGACACATACAACAGAGGAAACACAAGCACAAAAAGCTAAGACAACTAGTATCAATAAGAGAAAGGCATAGCAAGTAGAAAACACAAAGCAAAAGTGAGAAACTACCACCCAATCCAAGACGCCTACCAAACTGCCCTAATTCTAGCTCTCCAAAAGTTTCTATCTAAGGACATATCCTTGGTAAGGATCAAAAGTCTTAGGCCGTGTCTAATTACCTCTTTCCAAATCTTCCTTTCTACACCTAGCTACCCTCACCACCACCATGAGCCTCTCACATCTCCGTATTGGGGACACAACACTCCGTTGTCTCACATGTCCAAACCACCTCAAATGAAGATGACACTCATTCATTTAAATGTTTTAACCCCATCTCTACGCAATTATTCATCATTTTTTAATGAATATTGGAAGTGGACAACTATTTCCGGACAAACGAAAACAAGCAAAGTAAACAACTAAATTCCTCTACTCTCCTTAAGTAGGAGACATTAAGTTCCAACCCCATTTTTTCTTGAATATCAGTGACTATTTTACAATTTATGTGAATTCTCAAATTTTTAAGAGTAGTGGCACACTTGTTACCTAATAAGAGTAATAATTTGATAAAAGAAAATACAACAAAACAGCCGAACACTTATGTGTGCAAAGAGTCCATCAAATAAAATAAATAATAAAACAGATTTAATTACAAAGAGATTATGGGCTTAAAGAAAGAAGTGGTAAGTGGTAACAAAAAACAATGTCAAGAATGATACTCCCACCATCCTAAAATTTTCTTCTTATTTCTTGTCAAGGAAAGATCTGTTTCTGACATTCTTTCTATCATTTTAAGTAAATCACAACCACACAATTTCACTTTGTTAATAAGTGTGCCAAGTCAAACTCGGAAGAAAACTTTAAGATCAGGGGGAGGGGAGGATTTTCCCCTTGTACCAAAACAAAAAAAAGATGTGGAATGAGTCGATAAAGGAAAAGTAAGATGGCAAACAAAAGAAACACACAAAAAAACGGTAAGCAAATGAACCTTGTAGCTGTAGTATCCAGCAGCATATCCACCATTGAATATGTGGCTGAAACCACAAAGGAACTTATCATCAGGAAGTGGGGGGAGCACTTGAGTCTTCTTAGAAACCCGTTGGTCAACATCAAAGATTGTTTCTGAACCACCTGGTGTGTATCTCGAATGCAACTCCAGATCCAGTGTTGCAAATCTCAACTGCGAAATAAAAATAATAAAATGTCTCTATGACAGTCATTTAAAGCTCACGGAGATGACAGTCATTTAAAGCTCACCCAGGAATTTCTGGTTTCTGTTTGCTAATTACATATGGAGCATTGAGAACCATGATGATGTGAAGACATTTAATTTCCAGACACTTTTACACTTTCCTCCATCCGTCCCATATATAAGTTCACACCACCCTTTTATGGAAAGTTCTCTTCCATATGTAAGTTCTCACTTTCATTTCATTTAAAGTCCCAAAGTAAAATTATTATTCCTTTTCACAAATGAATTTTTGTGTTTCGCACTATTTCTCTCCATATACTCTAACCACACAATTTCACGTGTGTTTTTAACTCCGTGAAAGTAAATGGGAACTTAATGATGGAATGGAGGGAGTATATAATTTATAGAGCATGAAAATCGACTTTTGACTTCAGTGTGCGAGAGAAAGAGGAGGGAGGACTGGGAGGGGGGAGGCGGGATAACTCGCAAACCTGACGGAGACTAAAGGATCCAGCACGGAAAGTCCTAGCAGCAAGGAGTTTCTTGTATATGTCTTAGGGAAGAGACTCACCAGTTTCATAATGCTTAGCAATGCTCATCAAGGTCTCCCTGCATAGATCCATATGAAAACTATGAACAATTGATGGTAACAATAAATAATATACATCTATCACTTATCGCATAACAAGACACAGGTGATTGACAAGAAATAATGTCATGCATAATCAGTAAATGACGCATACTGGAAACAAATTGACATCCTAGAAATTTCAAGGACGAAAGAACATTATCATTTTTACTCACTCCAAAGAAGAATGACAAAAAGAATAAAAGACTTCAAACTGTTCAAAGTAAAGACCAATCAGCCTCATACTCATAAATCAATAGCAAAGGTCATTCTTTGTGACTCACATTTATTGTGCCACTCATAAACGTCATCATCAGCATCTTTGCAAATAGAGAAAATAACATTACACATTCCTTGCAGAAAAAGACTAATGGCTAGTTCGATTAAGATGATCCCATTACCTTCAGTTTCTTTTTGCATTTCAATCATGTTTTTTACACTTTTAAATGAATTTCAAGCTAATGTTTTTGGATCCTAAGGTGTTTCGCGTACACACATACTCCCGACCTCCCCAGACCCTAATCTTTGGCAAATAGATTTTACCTAAAAGATCAATCTACCCTTTTTTTCTTTCTTATTCTCCTTCTTGCTCTATTTTCTTCTTCTTCATCATCCCACCACCGTCCCTTCTCATTCTTAGCTCTTCCTTTTCTTCTTCTTCTTCTCCCCGTCTCCATTTCTTCTTCTTCTTACCCCTTCCCCTGTTTCTTCTTTTTCTCTCTCCCCTCTCTCTTTCTTCTTCTTCTCTCCCCTACCCGTTTCTTCTTCTTCTGGTTTACCGCCAGGCGCCAGCCATAGTTGTTACGGCGGCTGGGCGAGGCTGGGCGCTAGAGTACCTTCCAATCGCCTAGGCGATTAGGCGCCCGCCTAGGCGTCTGCTGGGCGAGTGGGCTATGGCGACCTTAATAATTTTATTGATGCTGATGTTAAAGTATATACGATGAAATAATTAATTTTATAGGTACGAAATACATTACTTAGTAGATACTTTGTAGAAAACAAGAATAGATAACACATTACTTTAAAAAAATATAAAGTAGATTTCCTTAAAAAAATCCACAGCCAAAGCCTGTCTAAAAAATTCCGCATGTTTCACTCACAGAAAAATTTTAAAAAAAAAAAGAAACACTTTGCCTAGTCTGTCGCTAGTCAAAGCCTCAGGGTTTCCGTCAAAACCGAAGGGTCGTATACTAGCGTAGATCTGGAGAACTCACGAACGCTAGAGAAAACCTAAAGGATCTCCGTCGATCGCGATCCAATAGATTTACTACCTCACGATCTAAATCACAGATGTCCTATGGATTTCCGATCTTCCTAGCTATTCAGATCTCAAATCGACGCCAAATAGATGCCAAACCGACGCTAAACTGAAGCCTCAGTCGCCCAGGGAAGAAAAGGCTAGGCGACCAATTGGGCGTCCACAATACCTCGCCCAGACGCCTAAGCGTCGCCTAGGCGACGCCTAGGCGACGCCTTGATAACTATGCCGCCAGCTAGAGATAACAATGACCAGATCTGAAGATTTATGAAGTCAGAGCTCTTTAGATCTGATATTTCCAGGATGGTGATGGCAATAAAAAATAAAGTTCTTTCTTCATACTGTGGATAGATTTGGTGTGCCCTTCATGATTTTGGAAATGAGGATTTTGTATTTGTTTGGTCAGAATGGATCAAGCATATTTTTTTTTCTGATTTTGATTATGAAGAAAAAGAATGGATATATTTGTGGTGATGGGGGATGGGAAGGTTAGGTACGAAGGAGAAGGGCAGTACGTGAAAGGGCAAAAGAGAAATATCAACTCGCTTTTTATTTAACATTAAAACCGTGCAAGTCAATATGGGACGGAAGATTTGGGACGGAGGGAGTATATAACAGGAGTTTGTTTTAAATATGTGAAGTTTTAAAATTATTTCTGTGCATTTCTTATTTATAGGATGATTTTTATTTTCATAATTAATAAATTTAACAATAATAGGGAGGTTATACTTAATCGGAAAAATATTAGTCAACCCATTTTTAGTAAAAATCCTGTGTGCTTAAAATAACGATAACATATATTTTCTTTCTTATTAATTGATAAAGTTCATTATCAAATTGAAAAATATCAATAATTATGGTTAGATAGTGTTATTAGTTATGCAAAAATATACCCCACCTTTCCCATTAATATCTCTTTTAAGATTTAACTATTCATGTGGTCATAGTTGTGAAAAGTGTGGGTGAGGTTCAACCATGCAAGGTACGGGTTATGCCTTATTCAATTGAAGTAATTCGATGTAAGCAAAACACTTCGCTAGACACCACTAAGCGCATTTTTATTGCACAGGCGCACAGCTTATATGATTCTGAATAATGTTTGCAACATAAAGGGTAGTTCGGTGTTACCCTTCTGAAGTAGGTTTGCCATTGGCCTTTTATTAACATACACTGTTTTGGTTCCTTTAAATGAAAAACTGCCATAAATCATAGAAGTACAAAACATGCTCACTCCCCCACAAAGATAGTCCACTATTCCATTTTTGGCCATCCCACAAAGATTGTCCAGTATTCTTATTAGGTATTTAGGTGGCATTTCAATTCTCATTTCCGAGTTGAACCCTACTTAATCATCCACATTTACAATGGCATGATGACATGTACAAATATGATTAACTGTTCTAACTAACTAGTATCATTCTTTATTTCTTAATTGAGTGCAAAAATATAGTGGACTACCTTTGTTGGAAGAAGAGAGTATCAGTTTCTTTTTCAACACCAACGGTAAGAATTTAGTTGATATAAAGTTCAAACCCAAAAGAGAGAGAGAGAGAGAGGCAAAACAAATGCACATAATTCCAAAAAATAAATAGCTTTGCTGCATATTAAGCAATAGCAATTAACCAGGGTTTTCATACTTGTTAGACATAGAGACAATAAAAGTTCCAAATACCTGTGATAACACCAATTTTCCATAAATTGTGATGGTAATTCTACAGCATCCCACTCTATGCCCCGAATACCAGCAACCATACCTTCATTCTCCCTAGTCAACATGTGCTGAAGGGCATGGCCAAACTCATGGAAGACTGTATCAACCTACATAAAATCCAAAAAAGAATAACAATTCATAGAATAGATTCCAAAATAGACTGAATATGTATCAAAAACCTAGCTCGAAGTGTTTCCCAAATTAGTATGGGTCTAGCCCAGCTCGTCTGTACTTTTTTAACATGTGTTCTCTATACAGTCCTAAACACAGAAATGCATAATAATACATTCCTCTGCATGGTAAGAAAGCCCCAGCATGCCAGCATCTAGTGTCCCTTGCCACTTCACCTTTAGAGGGTGTCTTATATAGTTATATTCTGTTATATGTCCCTACCAGTATGTTCACTCTTATTTTTGTGGGTAGCATAATGATCAAGTGCATGCTTACTTCACGGAATGTCATCAGGCTGGGTTTTTCTCCCACAGGTGGCATTTGATTGCAAACCATATGGGCAACAGGCAACCTTACAGAAGCACCATCTACAGACAATACACGGCTTCGACCAACAACTTCATCCATCCATGCACCATCACGCTTTTCAGATGGACGTGAGTATGGATCAAAGTAAAAATATGCTATGGGACTGCCTGAGGAATCATTCACACGGTAGAAGCGGACATCCTTGTCCCATACCTAATTAATAGCATTGTTATTAGTAAAGATATCACTCGCACTTCTTAAATTTATGTTTGACAGGCAACTGAAATTTTTACCTGAGCTAAACCATCAGCAGGTTCAGCATATATACCAAAAAGCTTATTTGCAAGCTTAAAAAGACCATCCATGACCCTTGGTAGTGGAAAATATGGGCGCAATTCTTCCTATAAAATTTATTAATGGTTAGTTACTTCAAAGCAGCATATACAGTAAAATTTGAAGGGAAAAAAGTGCACCGCATCAAAGAAAGAGCATAAACGGCATACAATATATTTGTCAAGCTTAGATGCAAATCCACAAACTTTCACACTTATTTTAGTACATAGAAAGCTTCCACAATTACTGGTTAGTACTAGACATAAGCGGATCTAGTTCACATAAAGTTGAAGTAGTTGATCAAGTTTTTTACACCAAAAAAAAAAGCCACAAAGGTTTAAATTATTCAACGAAGAGTTTGCATACTCTCCGATTGGGAGCAGTTGCACAAATGCACTTGCACCACTCCCACCGCTCCAAGCACTGACATTTCAACAGGAGTAATGGTCAAGTGGGACAGTGAAAGACATGATCCATTCCTTCAGCTTTTTATCTTAAGTGTTCTTGCTAGTTTTTATGGGTAGACGTGAACCTAGGCTTTTACCAGTGCCTTTCGGCAGTTTTTGGGTCCTTAGGCATTCACTACAGTAAAAGTCACTTGGGAAATTAAAATGAGGATTCTTGGATCTTGGCTTTTTAAGAGCCTTTTGATTACTCGAAAGAGCAAGGATTGACTATTGGAAGAAACAAACACTTGTCAAGCTGAACAAGGAGCAAACAGAGGACAGATCTGAAGATGGTGTCCCAAAAACAGCCATCTTTGGTACATTAGATGACCATCCAATGAACTAGCTGAACCATTAAGAGAACACCCAATGTTTTATTAAGTACTGAAGGAGCTAAGAAGTATCAGGAAAACGGCCGTCTTCCATGGTGAACGCTGCCCATCATATGTTCTGAGCGCAATTTAGAAAAGCCGGAGAAAGCTTCAGGATAGAAGACAGTGAATAGAGAACGGCCATCCTCCATCTTGCAAATGATTGTCCTCCATTTTGAGTGAAAGTATAAAATCACAAAAATGGGTAGTGCAGAAGACGGTGGTTGCAAGACGGTCGTCTTCCAGGCATATTCTGACCATCTTTGCAGAATGAAAAAAAAACATGAGGAGCGGTCGTCTTCTGCCAGCATCCTCTTGAATCCTCTCCTTCTATAAAAGTGATGCCTAACAGAGATTTCCACTCTCTATTTTCTTACAATGGTCGAACAGCAGCGCACGAACCAAACTTCCTAACAGAGATTTCCACTCTCTATTTTCGTCAAGATTCAAGATTTAAGGTATTTATATTTTAGATTCTACTATTCTAGAACTTTATTTTACCCATGTTCTTCATTTTTCTTGAGATTTAGAGCGTGTTTGACATTATTGTTCAACATTTAATCTTACTTCTTAAATTCGGGATTGCTTGTTAAATTCTTGTTAGTAAATATCATTTGTCAGTTGCTCATTGTTATTGTTGATTCCACAAACACGCTAGGCTAATTTCTCACCAAGGGTTCGGATTTGGGGATTATGGTGGTTCATGGCGTGTTCTTGAGATTAGGGGGAAATCTTGGGTCTTTTGACTCTTTTCTCTTACTCCCTCCATCCAAGTTGGTTCTTCCCGTACACTATTCACACGGTCAAACTTTATTTACGTTGTTTGATTAAATTCACTACTCATTTCATAATATAATATGGTCATGCCACCTTTGAATGGACTGAATTGTGAGCATGATGAACTCACCTTTGAATATTAGGGAAACTAATACTTTTCTTGTCTATGAGTTGATAATTAATTTACCCAACAACACAACCACACAACACAAAGCCTAGAAATAGGATATGGTTGTGGAATTTTAAAAGGCTCTTGACTATGAGAGTTAATTATTCACCTCTTCAAATAATTCAGATCTAATGTATTGGTCATTTTCACTTTTTCAAATTAGTACATTACATATTCTGTGTTCATTTACAATAATAATTGGAATTTATTTAACAAGTAATTTCCATGCTTGACTCCCCTAATAGAGTGATGTTTTTAATTTTAGCACTCTCTTTGGAAATGACCAAGGAATACATGCATTTATTAGTTTTTTTTTGCCAGACTTTCCAAACACTTTCAGTTTCTTGTAATTATATTTTGATAACATGTGAGCTTGAAAGTGGGAGTGTTGTTACACTAGTGTTGCAAAAGATCTCCTACTTAATATATTTTAGAATTGTGTTTTGCACTTACGGCATGCATTTATGGCATCACCCGCCGTATCACATAATCTTATTAAAGCAAAGCACAATAAAACTACTTCAGAATCACAATGGCAAAAAATTAGCTCCCCTACTTTTAAAAAAATGTTCTCTTGTGAGTTTTGACTTGTCAAAGTTCATCCTTTACCATTGCATTAGAATGAAAGACTACCACATTGGATTCAATGTAACTAATTTAGCTTTTCTCACTCATGTCCAACTCCTTTTTTTCGTTTTCCATTTCGTTTATGTGAAGGGAAAAGAAGTGGATGTGAACATCAGTATTTGTTTAAAAAGAATAAGTCACGTTTTAAATCATATAAATAGAGAAGAAGATCAGACCTCATTTAATTCATACTTGGATTCACGAAGCCTCTCACTCCAAAAACCAATATCCCAATGGTTCAAATCTTTAGCTTCTAGAGCACCTTGACTTTTACAAAAGTCTTTGAGGTCTTCCATATCTGAATAAAGAGTCAAATATCACTTAACCGCAGAGAAAAAATTAAATACGTCAATAAATAATAAGGTGGCAAACTTACAAAAGAAAAGAACTTGACAGCATATTATGTAAAGTAACTTTAAAATGACACTAATTTACAAGGATTAATTAGCACATGGCGCTTGACAACAGAATGGAAAATAAAGATATTGGTGGATGATATCGGGACTCGGAAGATTATATTTTGGTTATGTGGCCAGTCTCTTGGAAACAGCGTCTCTACTTTTAAGTAGGGGTAAGGTCCACGTACACACACCTTCAGCAAACCCTACACTTGTGGGATTCTATAGGGTTGTTGTTGTGGTCAATCCTATTGATTTGAAATTAGGACCTAGTTGTTGTTATTGTATCAATCTACAAGGATATCCCAATGAAAAAACAATTTTTGTGCTTCAACTGAATCTGGCTTGACATCTATAAGAAACTATTTCCGTCCCATCATAAATTTCCCACTTTCCATTTTGGGTCATCACAAATAAACTTCACATTCCTTTTAAATAAGCATAAATCTCACTTTATTTCTCTCTCCTATGCATAAATCTCAACCACACAATTTCAATTTTTCTTAAACTCAATGAAAAAGCAAATAAGAAGTTTAATTTGGGACGGAGAAAGTAATGTAGAATATATTTGAAATATTATTTACAGATTTACATCAAACATGTAAAATATATTTTATATTTAATGTAAACATATTATTTCCTATTATTGTCTCCTACCTTGTATAGGATTAGGAATATATTGTTTCCTATTATTGTCTCCTACCTTGTATAGGATTAGGACTCCTTGTATATATATATATAGACATGTACTCCCACATATTCAATCAATGAAATTAACCTTTCTTCATGGTATCAGAGCCTAAAAATAAAAAACCCTAAACCTCCTCTTTCTCTTTCTCGTTCGGCCCTCTCTCTCTCGCCGCCACTCTCAGCAGCGCCGTCCCTCCCTCGGCAGCTCTCCGGCGACAGCCCCTCCTCTTCGGCAGTCCTCTTCTCCCCCTCACCATGGCCGAAAACAGCGAGGTCACTTCCCAAAATACCTCCCCCAAACCTCCTCATCTTGCTTTCACAACAATCTCAAATGTGAAACTTCATGTCCCCGTTCAACTCAGTCTCTCCCAACCTAATTACAAAAAGTAGAGCCGACTCTTCCTTCTTCTGGTTCGGCGGTTCAACCTCAAGGGCTACATCGATGGCTCTGTTGTCCCCTCCTCCAAAGACGACGACGAATGGTTCCAACTCGACGCTCTTCTCCAGGGTTGGATCCTCTCCACCATCACTGATGAGGTATCAGATCTGGTCATCTCCTCTGTTTCTACTGCCTCTGCTCTCTGGAAAGTCATCCACGACTTGTTCCACGACAACAAACATGCCCGAGCCATGCAATTAGAGCATGAATTTCGCACGACATTTAAGGGCAACTCAACCATGGCAGCATATTGCCAACAACTGCAGAATCTTGCCGACTGGTTGGATGATGTTGATGCACCAGTCTCCCAGCACCAACTTGTTCTTCAGATGCTTCGTGGTCTTCCTGCAGATCTTCAAGCACAAACCTCTTTCATGCAATTCCAGGATCCCATGCCCACGTTCCTGCAGGTCCGATCTGCCCTCATGTTGCTGGATCGACAACGGACGAGTCTCTCCGACTCGAGCACCACGGCGCTCCTCACGACCCGAACTGGTGGCAACCCTCACGGCGGTACTCCCGGCGGCTATGGCGGACAGCATGGCAGCATAGGCTATGGGGAAGGCAACTCCGGTCAGCGTGGAGGCTATGGACGAGGACAAGGCCGTGGCGGTGGAAATCGGGGCCGAGGTCGCGGGCGTCAAAACGGCTCACGACCGCGGCAATCCT
>OOIL02000889.1:2511712-2639114 GCA_900332095.2 Cuscuta campestris
AAAACAATACCGTCTTGATCACGCCCAGATTCTTGATCAGCAACAATCATACAATTGAAGAAGTCATCCTGGAAGCAATCAATCAGGGGAACGAAGGGGTCAATTGCTTCTTGAACTTCATGTATTTGCTCTTCTTGTTCTTTTTCTTCACGTTCAAATGGAACCATCTCAACATGCAAGGTTGTAAAGTTTTGCTTTAATTCCAAAAGAAATACATGTAGTGTCTCACTTGAATCGATGGAAAATGGTGGAATATTTTTTTCAAGCCGTTGAATTTGAAATGCAATTTTTGGCCTTTGATTATTCATATCACAACCAAGCTTTTGAATAATGGCTTTCAAAAAGGCATCAAAGTCCAAATTAGCAACATCCCAAAACAACGAAGTTATATTCTTGCCCGTTCCACTATAAACATACTTCCCTTCGTGATCTGTGGTCCACTTTCCACCATAAACAACATATAATATAACAGAATCTGTACCCATCTGCAATCGAAAAAACATAAACAACAAAAAATATCACATTTAAGTGTAGTCGAAATTAATCGAAAGAACGTCGAATAGTCGAGACCAATCGAAATAACGTCGAATATTCGTAAATGTTCGTATGGTTTCGCAGACTATGTTCGAATAGGGTTTATTTCGGAGTAGGGTTTATTTCTATCTTAGAAATGTAGGGTTTACCATAAGATATGTAGAATCATAACACAATTGGCTCAATTAGAATCATAACTCTTTAGTGTAAAGAAAAATTAGCGTTTGTAATCAAATTTTGGGTATCAAAAATTAGGGTTTACCGTAATCTCTTTCTGCTCTTTTTCCTTCTTCTGCGCTACGAAATAGCGAAGAAGAAAGGATGTTTAGGAGAGCTAAACAAAAAAATTCATAACTCTTTAGTGTAAAGAAAAATTAGGGTTTGTAAATTGTAATCAAGTTTTGGGGTATCGAAAATTAGGGTTTACCGTAATCTCTTTCTGCTCTTTTTCCTCCTTCAGCGCTACGCAATAGCTTCTAAACGCGTTCCCAAATCTTATCGTTTTGCTGTGCTTTCAAATTAGGTTGCCGATTTGCAGAACAAATGTGTAGTGTGCATACGATTGAGGAGCTGAAAGGCATGAAATCGTTAATTTCGGGTCGGGTCAAAAAAGGGGGAAAACTGGAATAGTTAATTTCGGGGCGGGTCAAAAAAGGGGGGAAATCGTTAAACGGCTGTGGAACGTAATTAGATTCTTTCGACAATGGCTTCCGAAGAATAGGGGTAATTTGGGAATCTCACATGCTAATTTTTCGTGCTTTTCAGTGAGGGTAGATAGAGGATAGTCTCATAATATCAAACCTTTTTTGGACATTTTTATAAGAGAAACCTTTTTTAGGGCACTCTTATAAAGCGCCCGCATATTTAGACAAAAAATGCTTGTAGATAATAAAGGTGTTCATCGGTCTAAAACCGGACAGGACCGGACCGGACCGAAGACCGATTTAGACTAAAACTCAGACCGAAGACCGGACCTAAATGTATTCGGTCTTGGACCGGACCGGACCAGACCGAAATATTACAGACCAAACCTATTCAGACCGAAAGGACCGACAAAACCAAAGCTTCTGAAAAGGCTCCCTAGAGTTTAGGTTTCATTTTCAGATGTAATATCTTGCGTTTCACAATCCAGAGTCTAATTTTGATTTGTATACAAATTTTTACAATTTACTGTAAAAAATTGAGATATGGATTAAAAAATTGAGGGATGGATAAGTTTTAAATAAAGTGAAATTAATTTTAAAGAATATCAAAAAGGGATTACCGAATGACTAATTGACTATAATCCACCCAATAGTTTGCCGCTGCTCTATTATTTTCCGGCATCGGCACACTAAAGAGATAGGCAATGGTGGGAGACTGATGTGGTTGCGCCGCGCTGCTCCGCTTATTGCCGTCTGAAGCCGGCGCCATGGTGGGAGACTGATGTGGTTGCGCAGTGACTAAATCCGGAGATTGTAGGAAGAAGACGACGGATTGACGGAGAGGGAGATGGAAGAGGCTACTAATCTTTAAAAAGGAAAAAAATAAATATAGAGAGAGATGAAATTAGATCTACAAACTCAAGAGGAAAACGGAGTAAACGGAAGGGACAGTGGAAATGTCTGGTCAAAAACAAAAGTACAGAGTAAATGGATAATTTCGGTCTTCTCGATCCGGACCGAATGGCAATCGGGTTTGGACCGGACCGGACCGAAACCCGAATTTTTTAAAAAGCTGGACCGAAGATCGACCCGAAATTTATTCGGTCCGGGTTCGGTCTGGACCTATCGGTCCGGTTCTGTCGGTTTTTTCGGTCTGACCTAAACATGAACAGCCCTAGTAGATAATTCTATTGGTCCATTCCTTCAAGAAAAATCTGTTTTTTTTTTTTGGAAAATTAAAGTCTTAAAATTTAGAGTCATCATGCGAGAAGTGATTAAAGAGATTATAGTTTACTATTTTAAAAAATATACTGTATAAAAATTTGATATATCAAAACAATACACTAAGGGCCTGTTCTTTAGGACTTGAACTCTTAACTTCCAGTTCTTTCCAGTTTCTTCCAGTTCTTTCTAGTTTTTTCTAGTTTCTTCCAGTTTCTTCCAGTTTCTTCCAGTTTCTTCCCGTTCTTCCACTTTCTTCCAGTTTCTTCCAGTTTGTTCCAGTTTCTTCCAGTTTTTTCCAGTTTCTAATTTCTTCCAACTATATTTATTTTATTCAAATTCTTCCAACAATATACAAAAAGGAGGGAAACGAAAAAAGAAGTGGGGAAAAAGACTCATTTAGTTGGTATTTATTACTCATTTCATTCTCATTTTTATTTATTTCAAAAATTAGTTTTGTTTTCTATTTTCCTAATTTTTATAAAAAAAATAAAATTCAAAATACTTTAGAAAAAATGACTAATGTAAGAATATAACATAAAAAATGTAAAAAAACAGTTCTACGTTTTTATTCAAAAAGTAGGGTTACAATGGAAATAAATTGTCAATCCTTAAAGAAAAAATTAGTTTGATTACATTATGTGACATGTCAGATATTTAAAACAAAATCTTGTACTATATAAAATATAATTACAAATATAAATATATTATTTTATACTTCGTAATAAATACAGCATAGCCATAATAACTCTTAACTTTTTAACATTTTTGATATTTATGCTAATTTTATATTCTAATTAATTTTTTAAACTATCTTTTTATTATGAAAAATAATATTTGTAATATTTTTTTATTTTAAATATAATCATTTAGATAACGTGATAACACCACCACCACTAACAACAACAACAACAACAATAAAAATAATAATAATTATTATAATAATAGTAATAATTATAATTTATATCAACAAGAATCAGAATGAGAATAATTTAAAACCACACATAAATTTTTTTTAATTTTTTTTAGATTTTACAATTTATTCTAGTTTTTTCAATTTCTTTTAATTTTTTCCAGTTTCTTCCAGTTTCTTCCAGTTTTTTCCAGTTCCTTCCAGTTTCTTCTAGTTTCTTCCAGTTTCTTCCAGTTCTTCCAGTTCCTTCCAGTTTTTTCCAGTTCCTTCCAGTTTCTTCCAGTTTCTTCCAGATTCCAGCTCTTTTTTTCCAGTACTAAAGAACAGGCCCTAAGATGAATCCAATTATATTGAACTTATATTATAATTAAATATATTTTTCTCATAATTTATGGTCAAAGATGGTCACTATTTGACTAAAAAAAGTCAAAAACAGGAAAGATTTTTAGAATTGGAGGGAGTAGATTTTTTTTCCTTTGGAAAATCATTTTCCTTAAAGACTAATTTACTCTGCTAAATATGATAATGAAAACAGAGAAGCCCGAATCAAGCACCAATCTGCAACTGTGGAAGGTGAAATCGGTGACCTCAAGCTTCTTGAAGAAGTTCGCAGCTTCGTCAATCAGTATTGGACGGTGGAGATTAAACTCTTGAGTACAAACAGAACACTCCAACTCGTCAATAAGAAATGAACCTTTCATAGACCTACAAAGACACTCCAACTCGAATGCTTACATCTGAAAGTGAGGGCAATTGAGAGAGCAGGACGAGGATGATGAAGGAACGGGATTGGAGGATTGAACATGAGATAGCTCTGGAACACGCGGCGTCGGCTGGAGGGGAGAAGGTATAGGGTAGTAAATGAACTGGTCGAGTTTGACTTTTTCGAATCAAACTAGACAAACTTTGAGCTCTAATTACTGTCAATTTATATTGCATGTTAGCATAATGAAATACAATTTTAAAAGTTTTCAATACGATAAATCTAATAAATTCATTTTTATGTTAAAATACATTACGATTTTTATTTAATTGAAGCTCAAAGTTTGTCCAGTTTGACTCGAAAAAGTCAAACTGGACAAATACACTGTAACAGAGTGACTACAAAGGAATGTACCTATAGAAAAAGGTACATCCTCGTAGTACTAATATAATTAGCGTGGTACTCATTCTAAAATAATGTAGTACTCATTTTCACACATTGGTTCAATACAATTATAATATTCATCTATAAACATTGTAATGTTCATTCTGGTAACAAAACAGTACTCATTCTCAAATAGCTTAATATTCATTCTCATGTAAAATAAAATCCATACCATAAATAATTTTTTTGTTGTACCCAAAAATAGGTACAATCGGATGTATAAAATAATTTGCCAAATTTCAAAAATATGTAAATTAGAAATGGTAGTGCCAAAAATGAAATGCAATTGAAGAATTCAATTTCATCCAAAGAAAATACATAAAATTTCAACTCTCAATCCAATTTTAATTCTACATATCACACAGACCATCAGGTTTTGTTTGGTACATATAAATTGAATTGGAATATTTTATTTAATATAATTAAATCATTGGTAGAATACTATTACTCGTATTATAATTCACTCCTTTATTTGGTAACTGATAAGTCGGTTTTGCATTGGTTCTTTTTTATTTATTTTTAGGCATTTTTAATATTTTTAATGTTTAATTTTTAGTTTTTTTGCTTAGTTTTATTTTAACTCTCATTTTTACAATCTTTTAATTTTTTTCATGAATAGTGGTTTTTAATCTTTTTTTACATTTTATTATTTTATTTTTTTGTTAACCCAAAATTATCAGATACTCCGTATCTTATTTTTTGGTGAAAAGTGTAGCAAAAGGCCAAATCAGAGCTCAAGTTTGAAAGGAAGAAATTGAAATTGGGTTGGAGCCCAAACCCATCATTGTCAAAAAAAGCCCAACACTCCCCTCCTCCCGGCAAATTATATTGTATATCCGGATGTACTGTTCTTTCTGTACATCCGGCATAAACATGTTCATCTCCTCTGTCTCCTGAACCTTGTTCCCCCCCTCCTTCGTGACTGCAGCAGCTCTGCGGTTCTTTTCCGGAAACTAAGAATTTGAAGATGAGTATTTCATTATTCGTAAATAAATATTATAATTATATTTAAAAATCGTATGAAGATGAATATTTAGTTATTCCAAAATGAATACTATGTTATTTTAGAATGAATAGTACGTTATTTCAAATGAACTAGAAAATAAGTAGTACTCCTTATTTTATACTCCCTCCGTCCCAAATTATAATGTATGTTCACTATTTACAGGGTCAAACTTCATTCACTTTCTTTCTCTACTTTCGTTAGCAATTTGATAAAATAAAATATTGTTGTCACTACTAGTTTTGTAGATCTTTTGATGTAATATTTTGATATCTAATTTTTATTTTTTGACTCTATACCATTTCTCATATAAAATGATTTGAAAATAACTTCAGTCAAACATCTTGAAACAATAAAACCGAGGCTTTATAAAATGGGATAGTATATAGGAGTACTTCTCTTCTCCCCAGACACGGCCCGACTCGAATCTAACTTTGGGTACGGCATTCGTTTTACTCTTCACCTAGACAGACAGACACCGTCTTGAACAATCGTTGGCTCCCAACTTCTCTTTGCAGCCTATATTGAAAAATCATTCGCTGGTTGCGGCTATTTCCGTTCGTACCAGGTATACCTAGCCCTTGAATTAGTATTGTTATTCGTGGGATAATGACAACTAGGTTTGTGTTTGATTTTGGTTAAAAGAAATTTATGTTTGATTTCATAATTTTTGTGGGTTTTATGTTTGATGATTGATGCTTTTTCGCATATACTTCATTGAAAAACAATAAGCTACCAACTTTTCTTCGTAGCCTTTATTGAAAACACCATTTGTTGGTCGCCCCTATTTCTCTCTGTTATATTTGAACCAGGGGTCTTATCATAATAAATGATGGATTTGAGGAGGAAATTGAGTGGGAAGCAATATGGGTCAAAAATATAGGAGGTGTTGAATTCTTTTTGGTTTTTTATGAAAGAAAAGATTGGGTTTTGGGGAGAAATGGCGATGCACGAAAATGGAAGAGTAAAAATCAGTAGGGATAAGCCAAGTTGGTGTTTTTTAAGAATGGCTCAAAGTGTAAAACAATTTTTTCGATTAAGATCAAGTTATCTATTACAATGGGTATGGCCGAACTTATATAGGCTTAAGGACACAACACCAATGAATAAAAGATAAAAACTTAAAGCAAATGGTGGCCCAAACCATGACTAATTACACGCGGGGCTCAATATTTAATGGGGACATTAGCTCATTTTTTAAAGAAAATACAATGAAAGTGTTAGAAGACTTTTATGCTAAATGACACGCCACTTGTTCACTTTATTCAAGGACATTTTTGGTATATTTGTTTTGATGTGGAAAATATTTTATGGAGAGGATTTGGCTGATCATTTATGGTGTATGGATTACAAGATCAATAATTTTTTGGTGTTATTAGAGAGGTTTGGTCCTATGTATTTTGACAAACTGACAACTTTTCATTTGTGGACTTCTTCTTTCTTGATTTTCGGCCACATGAAGGAGAGGGGGGATGATTTGATCTTGCGTGTAAAATGACATCCTTGAGAAATTATGATGGGAATTTTTCAGCCAAATGGGTAGGAAAATACAAGAGAACAATAGGTGGCTAAATGGAAGACTTTTAAAGGATTTCGTTTGTCTTCTTTGGTCTCATTTTTGGCCAAGGCTTAAAAGTGGGCGGGAAAGACCTTAATTTGATTAACAAGAAGAGATGAAATACTTTTTGGATATTTTGCGGGTGGTGATTTTCATTGGAGCCATCTAGGGATGTATCACCCTTTGCGCAGGGGGGGGGGTAATTGGTCAGATTATTACTAGGTCTATGTTTAATTTTGATTAAATAAAAGATTTATGTTTAATTTCATTTAGTGGTAGATTAAGCAATGGGGATATCATGTCGGATTTCATATCGTGGCAATTTAATCTATGATGGTTGTCTGAGATGGTTACACACTTTATTTCAAGCTTCATTCTTTTTGGGTGTTATCAGATCTCTTATTTCATATTTTAACCTAATATACTGCAGTTAATCTTTCTTTGCGTTATGGATTCCATGAAGCTTCTAAAAGATTACCCCTCTGTTACAATTGATAATGTCATGAAGCTTCTAAAAGCTTACCCCAATGCCTCACGACAAGATGTGGTGAACCGTGTCCTCGCTAGTGGCCCAAGTATGGCAAGATCTTATGTCAATACTGACATTCTCGGGATGTTAGATTATTCTCTTAGTCGTATCAGTAACTCGCGAGTAAACGAAATGGTAAAAGGAAGAAAACATGTTGAAGCTGGCCCTTTACTTAATGTGCATTCAATACATGTACAACCAAAAAAAGGACTCAAAAAGCGACAACTCGCTGTATATGGTACGATTCGGGTTAGCTATGAAAACATCAGGAGTGGAGAACGAATGGAGCTTGACATTTACAACCGAAGTGCCAAGGATGCTGACAACATTAGCTCAAGTGGTGGTAATTTAACTATTGGGGTGCCTGAATCTCTTCTTAATTATGATGATTTATGGATGAAATTGAGCGGAACAACTATAGAAGTGGATCTCTATCTCAAAATTGGAGGTAAAGTTTTTCCGTTTGCTAAAGAGGATATTCTGGTGGGTGATACAACTGAAGGTGATATGGAAGAAGTAAGATCAAAACAATTCCACCATGAAGTGTGCTCTGCCACCTTGGTTTATATTGCTATGCCATTTGCTGTTCTTTGCCAAGTGTCTGTTCGGCCATCTAGCAAAGACATGGGCGGAGTTGTTAATATTGCTGGAAAAATAGTTGCACGATATAAGAACACTTGTGGAAACTATACTTCAGAACCGTGCATTCTTTTTGAGAAGCAGAATGAGTTTGAACCAGTAAAGATGAATCGCAAACTTGGTATGTCGAGAGCATGGCTGGGGTTGCCAGCATATTCGTCACTTGAACTTGATCTAGACTTGAGGGACATCGACACAAACAAAAAACTTACTCGTAGAGTAGAGTTGTTGGGTGAGAATGGTATGCATGCAGGTGAATATGCAGTGGCTGTGGATGATTTTGCCATTGTTGTGGATGCAGCATTGTTTACGTTCCCTTTGGCTGGGCACAGTGGGTGGAGTGATTCTAACAATCATAAGAAACTCTGTTCTCTGGTGGAGGTAATAGCTCTTTGCAAAAGAATTCCAACATGGCTTGAACCACTAAATTATAAAACACTATACACTCAATATAAATATTGGAGTAATACAAATACTTCCTCCGTCCCAAAACTTGTGTGTTTGTATGCGTGTTTTCATTGATCATTTGATAAAAATAAAATTTTATTCTCATCTCTTGGTTTGTTGAGCTTTTGATTTAATTTTGAACGGTGTAATTTGTACTTTTAAATTTTATAGGAGGTACCAATTTGTAAATAAAATCGTTTTAAAAGATATGAGATTTTGCTAAATTGGGACGGAGGGACTATTATATGTATTATGGGTCGAACATCTATGGCCTCTCTGTTGATAAGGGTAGATTGTGCACCTCTAGACCCTTAGATCCTAACGGAGTTGGGATTAAATATGGGTTTGCTTTTTTTGCTAAAAATTTCATTTTATATCATGTTCATCTTGTTTTCTATTACTAACACTACATATTTATTGTAAATAGGCTACAAATTACTTTAAGAGAGCATTGCGTTAGTTTGATGTGTTTAATTCTACATCACTCTTTATCTAACATTTTGTCATTTCTATTCAGTTTATGTTGGAATCGTCATCATTGAACAATGGCAACCTCTGGTGTGTGATTCTTCCTTTTGTGCTCTTTCAATATATCAGGCTAGCCACTTTAAAGTGATTATTGGTTTATAAATTAATTTTTTTAATTAGGTCTCATGATCAAGGCGGAGAAAGTATACTGAAACCATCAAAATTAGTAGAATTCTACTCAATTTTTATCGGCCGTAAAAAAATGGCGGCATTGAACATTTTTGGCACTGTTGAAGTATCTATCAATAATAATTATACCCACTACTTATTCAAGAGTAATAGTAATGATGGTGCGGATATAGAAGATTCACAGAAAGTTTTACCATTGAACGTTACATGTGTGAGTTTTGATGATTATGGCATGCTCGAATTGAAGGTCAATCTGGAAGATGTTTGTGGGAAATTTCAGAATAGAGGTTTTGCTACTTATGAGCTTGGATTTGGAAACCATGATTTATGGTATAACACCCATATATGTTCTGTTTTCCCGGGCAGAGATGGGTTTTGTGCGTTGCATTACTCCTTGTTCCCAAGAGCTTGTCTAGCAAACATTGAGATCATTTTGAAGTGTAAGAGTTTTCGTTCCGGACTTGAGATGATCTATGGAACTGCAATTGCGCATTATAGCAACTTTGACTACTCAACTAAGTTCAAGAAAGACTATTTTAGGAGCGTGCTTTTCAAAAGGGCTGAGAAGGATCCAGTACCATTAGAGAATGATGGGAAAGTGCCACTTTCTCGAAGTGTTGTTGCGGTGCCAATGGATTCGTCACTCATTATTGAAGTCGATTTTTGTGGCATGTCTATGAAAGATTTTCAATCATGCACAGGAACGTTCGAGATTGGACATCGCACCTTTAAAACAGAGACAAATGATTATGAAGTTGAGATGAAGTTGACTTGGAGTGAAGGTAAGTACTTGTATATTTGTTTGTTGTACTTTGCTTTTTAGATTCAGTTATTTGGTTTATAAGAATATGTCCCAAACCAAAGCAGTATATGCCTGGTCTCTCAAGTCGTTGGGTCCTGCATTTGATTATTTAATAAAAAGTGATAGAATACTAAGACATTGAGTTGAATTACCAAATTGATTTGTTTAGTGTAGGTCAATTGAGGAGACTCTTATAGCCCTGTGGAGTACTTCCAACCATAACGATTACGATGGTTACAATTCTAAGAATAAACAATTCAAAGAATTCAACCATAATGATTACAATTGTGAAACATTTTCATTTGATTACCCTTACCAAATATTTCATTTTACGCAAATAAAATTGCCTCATATTTTTTCACATAGTCTAGAACAAATGTAGCATTCAATGATGCCTATGACCATTGATTGACGATTTTTTTTAAAGTAGCTGTACAAGGTAACTAGCGGAACTTTTTATGTAAAAGTGCTTCCGAAATGTTGGTGTTGCTTCTTATGTTCAAAGAAGTTTTGGACATGAAATGAATAAAGTGTCTAATACAAGCACCCTCTTGAGGCTTGGTCTGCTCTCCGTGAGACATGGTCTGTCTGTATTTTGACTAATTAAGAAGCCGTATTTTGACGACAAAGCGATAACAATAATATTGAATCATGCAAGTTAAGGAATCATGATTCATTGCCCAACATATTGGGTTTGCGGTTGATGCTTTTATCTTTATTGTTGATGCAGGATTGCGCTATGGGTTGGGTGGACTGGTCAAAGACATGGTATTTCATTCTTTAATTACAATAATTTTTTGCAAAAAGAAGTCCAACATGTATTTAGTCATAAAATTATAAAACATAATGCAGTGAAGATAAATAGCATGAGTAATAAAAATTAATGAAAAATGTACACGAGTACTCCCAAGTGTGGACTGTCTTGCACACTTCTAGAATAAATATTGCACAAGAATACTCTCATGAGATAACCCATGTCACAAAAAAGCTTCAATGATAGCAAAGTTCATGCTTTCATTACATCTATGCTGTTTTGGATATTTCATTTGTGACACCCCACAGGTGCGGCCACATCTTCCGAGCATTTTTTACATGTTAGTTCTGAGTGTTATTGTAAGACGGTCCAAATTGCAGAGTATTCATTTGTATTTTTTTTTTAATTTTCCCTCTTCGACTTTACATGAATCTTTAGAAATTCAAATTGTGTGGTTGATAGTTGTTTAGGAATTAAATGAAAATGGGAGATACATAAAGGATACCTGAAGAGAGAAAAGTAGGGATAACTCATGTCCTAACTAATGGGAGATTCATCATTCATCAATGCGGTGGTATAAACTTGGTGCAGACAAAGAGCCGAATCAGTATACTCATGATAGAGCATAAACTGCATAATCTTTGGAGCATTTTTATTGACACAGATTGTGAGATTATCGCTTGGTAGTATTATTGTGCGATATATGTTATAGGAGTGTTTTGGGAGTATTTTTGTTAGAAGGTCCTAACTTCTGAGTTGTTCATCCAACAAATTACAGTTCTCAAACACAATTGGTTGGCTCTCTTAGTCTATGTATATTTTGATTTAGAAGCATTTATTTGATGGCTATGTGATAACAATAATCTTGGAAAAATCCAAGATAAAGAATCCCGATTTGTTACACAATATATTGGGTTTGCTTTTGATGTTATCATTATTGTTGATTCAGGGTTGCAGGATGGATGGAGTGAATCAGAAGAAGACAGGGTAATTCTTCTTTCAATGATAATATATATGCACATGCAAAATGAAGTCTAACAACCGAAGAGTGTGAAATATATAAAATGACGTGGAATAAAATAATAATTAAAATAAACGAGTTTGATGTATTCAATCATTCCACAATTATCTTTAAACCTCAATCGCTGTACTCAACAGTAGAGAAGGTGAAATGGAATTTTTTTTCCACCTGTGAGAACTTGATGGATAAAAACAATGTAACATTTTGCAGGATCGGCAAATCTTGAGTCTTGACAGTCATTTCATTACTATCATCTGAAATTCTTTTTTGTTTACTTACATTTTATGAACTTCCGACCATCAAGTGAATTAGGGTTGCAAACTTCTTGACTCTTAAGACCTCATTGAGTTGGGATTATACTAGGGTTGTTTTTTTTTTGTATTTAAAAATTAAATATAGGTATAGATGCACTTGTTTGTTACCTTTTTTGCTTTTGGTAGAAAACAATTGAGGTAATGATTTGTTGGGCTGTGAATAAAGTAATAAACCTCTGAGGATAACTCTTTGTTGCTAATTCAATTTTTTGCCTTTTCAAGCGTCAAGCGTAAATAACCTGATCAGCGCAACGGAGTGAGGGATTTAGATGAAGCCGAGGTAAATGAATTGGCTGGCTCTCATCTGTCTGTATTTTGACTAAAGCATTATTTTGATGACAAAGCAGTAACAGTAATCTTGGAAAATGCAAGATAAAGAATCATGTTTCATTGTACAATGTATTTGGTTTGCTCTTGATGATTTTTGTCATCACTGTTTGGTGAGCTATTCTTTACATTTGCAGGCGTGCGACTATGCTTTCGGATCAATGCCTACTGATGTCGCCATTCTGAGCCACCCTACTTCGATACCCTTCTAACTTTGCTGCTCTAATCGATTCGAAGTATAAAAACCAAAACCTTTGCAGGGTGGCATTTATGGATGGGCTGCAATAGCAATTGCAGTTAGAGACCTTTTGCATGGTGGTATTTATGGATGGGTTGCAATCGCAATATGACCTTTGCATAAAAGGCCTAATTTGTGTATTTATTAAATTATGACATTGTGCGACAACCAGACCAGATATTTACATAATGTGTTTATTGTGCATTGTCCTCTCTTATCCAAACATATGCTATTCTGTGTATCCACTATTAACTCCTAAACTAGTTTGAAGTTCTTCAATCCAGTTTACTTCGCGTAACAAATTTTGGATATCATCATTTTGTAAAGAATAAATTCTATAATTGGTCCTTTATAACAGGGGGTTTCCTTATTTAGTCCTCTATTATCAAATATTACTCAATTAGTCCTTCTTTTATGGGTACCTTTTCACAAATAGTCCTTTATTTGATCTTTTATCATATTGGTGTTAATTTGAGGGCTAAAAGTGTAATTTCACAATGATAATATATCTTTTTTGTCAGACACAATTCCAAAGGCTGTTCCGTTTGCATCGTTTGTGAATTACAGTCGCTTTTTTTTTGTCAGACACACTTCCAAAGGCTGTTCCGTTTGCGTCGTTTGTGAATTACAGTCGCTTTTTATGACAACTATAGTCTACAAATGTGATCTTTCGTCAGAATCTTAGCCCACAATCATAGTCATTATTTTTGTGTTATCCGTTTAACCAATATCAGAACACGTCACTAGACATAATGTTGACGTCAAATTATATTTTTAGCCTTTAAATTAACACCAACACGACAAAATATCAAAAAAAGGATCATTTGTGGAAAAGTGCCCTTAAAAAAAGGACTACGGGGATAATATTTGATAATATAGGACTAAATATGGAAACCCCCTTGTTATAAAGGACCAATTATGGAATTTACTCTTTTGTAAAATACTCCCTCCGTATGTACTTGACCACTTTGATTTCTTCGAATCAAACAAAATAAACTTTGAACTTTAATTAAATAAAAATTGTCATATATATTACGGTAGTATGAAAATGATTTTATTAATTTTTTTATGAGAAGTTTCATCATTTTATTTTACTGTACTAACATGCAATACAAATTAAGAATATGATTGTTCAAAACTTAAAATTTTATCTTATTATACTAACATGTAATACAAATTAAGAATAATTAAGGTTCAAAGTTCATTACAATTTAATTCAAAAAAATCAAATTAGACAAATATACTGAAACAAAAATAGTTATCCTCTATACTATGTGTCATCATCAATTTTATTGTTTCATAAACAAATAATTGGGGATTTAGGATTAACAATACAAAAAATGAATAAATATTAGAGTATTCAAATGTTTTAAAATCGATTCTGTAGAATTATAATTCAATTTCAATTCTTTCACTTCTGTTTACCAAACAGGCCCACTACCTAATCACATCAACTCATCTATTTCGTTTCACACACAGATTCAATGATATAAACCCACAACTAAAAATCAATCAATATACCAAGGTCACACCACCTATTATACTATTATATTCAAGAATAAGAGAGAATAAATCATTACAAATCATCTCATTCAAGAAATGGAGTATCTAGAAACAAGAGAAAATGGTGCTGGGCAACAATAAAAAGAAAAAAAAACTGAAGGATGACACATATCCAATCTAGACTATGAGCTGTGATGTCTGGAAGTATGGAGACTATAAACTACGAGGCATTTCAGTAGGGCAGATAACTCTATTTCTTCTTTCTACATGACCTATGTGCGATACTTGAACCTCCAAATCTCCAATGAATCTCAATTCCAATAAACGTTTGGCAATTAAATTCAGACATTTAGTGAGCCAGGTAGTGAATTTGGCTAGGTAATTAATTCTGTCGGGTAGTCAATTAGTGAAGTGAAGAAAAATATGGCAAGAAAAAAGTTTGCAGTTATTTTTAGGGTATTAGAAACCAAACTTCACTTGCTCCAGTTCTATACACATTGCATTTACTAGTATTTAACAAGTATATTATATTCAAATAAATTATTTACTATATGGGATGTAATTAAATAAATAACCCACATAAATAAAAGTAAACAATTACTACAAAACAGTAGGTAACATAAGTATTTCTTACCAACTAAAATCATGTATTTTGATGTATAGATTATTTTGATATTTTTTATACAAAAAACAAGGATTCAAGTGTCGAGAAAAAGTCAAACAGATTCAAAGAACACAAAAATCAATCTACGATTAAAAGGCCACACCATATATTTTTCAAGATGGGCAAATTAAGTGTTGAGAAAAAGCCAAACAGATTCAAACAAAAACTCCCAGAACACAAAAATCAATCTACGAATAAAAGATCACACCATCTATTTTTCAAGATGGGCACATTTCAGTATCATCCTACATTAGTACGGTTAGTACCATTACACATCATCTCATTAGACAAATATTTAGAAACAACAGAGAATGGTGCTGGGCAGCAATGACAAAAAAAAAAGTTGAAGGCCCATCGACGCAAGGAAATTCAGGATCAAGGATTCCAACACATCTTGCAAAGATGCAACAAAAGACCAGATAACCAAGAGTCAAGAAATGGCATAGTTGGTAAGAGCATTTTCCCTCTTCTTCTTCCACTTTGTCACTTGAGCAGAAATAGCATCAAAACGGTCTCGTTGAAGCTTGTTTGCCTGGGATTTCAGAGTCTCAACCTCAGAGAGCGGAGGTTGCAAATCCCACACTTCTTCAGCACAATAGACAACCCCGGTTCATTCATGTGATCTGCAGAACCTGTTGCACAATACACACACCATGCTTTGGAAAGAGTTTTCCAATAGTGCACCAAATCCTGCATTTCCTTAAAGACCTTAACACCCTTGTAACATTGTTGTGTGTTAGCCGGAAATGAAACACCTCCCAAGCTACTAACATCTCGAGCAGAACTACCTACTGCCCATTCAAAGAGGGCATCTTCATCAGGATTTGGAGCTTCATCACCACATTTGAATCCATCCATTTTGATCCCTGACAGGCCTGAACCTTGCAGCCTCACCCAAATGAATGAATAGAATCTCAGCACCATCCTTCCTATCCATTGAAGTTTCGCTATTCAACAAATCAATGGCTTTAACAAGAGAAGCAGCACCCAATTCCAAGCTGAATGCCTTGCTGCTATAACCAGAATATTCCTGTGCAATTTTACATCCCAACAAAGAAACTCGAGCATCCTTGAATAAATACCAAAAACCCCCCAAAATGGTAACCCACCACATATATGTCAGACTTACGAATAAGAACCCGACAAGAGGACTCTTTATGGACCAATTTAACTTCCAGTAGGGGGAATCCTTGTTTCCAATACACCTCTGAAATTCCAGAATATTTGGCTCCAAGGAAAGAGCAATGAGTTTGAAGAAACTGTACCAGTCTTATGAAGTCATCCCTAACTATAGAACATTCTGAATTCAAGGAAAGAGTGAAAGAATTGCCATCTGGTATCTTATCATACTCAAAAACCCTGCAGGAATAAAAACAAAAATGGGTTAAAATAAGAGAGATATTAAACAAAAGGAACCCTATATAATCATAAGGAGATAAAGAAAAGAAAAAAAAAATAACGAGTGGAAAAATTTACCTTGCCATTAAATCAGAGAAGCTTCAAGAAAAAGAACAGTGATAGAGAGAAGAAGGTTTGAAGCAAAAGTTACAGAGTGACAGTGGAAACCTACCCGGTCCAGTAACATTTTCATCCAGTAATTTTTGAACGGGTACAGCAAAAAGGCAGGCCGGAAGCACAACAGTAGTAGTTTTTCATTGAATAATTTTTAAGAGGTCCTAAAGAAAAATACAGGCCTGAGGGTGATTTAATTATATTAGATCTACGAGGCCGAAAGTGCATAAGCCCGAGAATAATAGTAATAATAATAAGAGCATAAAGGCCCCTCATGTAATTCGTAAGAGGCCCAAGAAAACAGACCAAAGGGTGTGCAAGCCCAAACAGTGAAATAATTAAATAAGATACCCTAGAATATAAAATATTTTGAAGATATTTGACAAAACTTATTTTTTAAATCATTATATATGAAAAATGAGGTAAATTTAAAAATAAAATTATATACTACTCCGTATTTAAAAGCCATATAAAAAGCCTACAAAACTAAAGATGTTATGTTATACTCCGCATCAATAAACAGGCAAAAAAATAGGTGGAGTATTGTTTTAACCTTGAAAAAATTCTCCATAACATATAAGAAGAAATGAAAATTCGATTAAAAAATTTGAAAAAGCAAAACTAAATTTTGAAATAAACCTAAATCGTACTCCGAACCAAAAACAAAAATAAAATTTTATAAATCTTTACGATTTAGAAATTCATAGAAATTCATTGATTTCCAGATTAAATTAAGGAGAGAAAAAATAAATAATTTAAGAATGGAGAAAAACAAGATAGAAAGAGAGTTAGATCCAACCTCATAGAGGCAACAAACACATAACTAAATCAAAAAAAAAAAAGTCAAATCAGAAACACAAACAACTTTGTTTGAACAATAATAAAACATAATCCACAAGTGAAGAAAGTAATAGATCAAAAAGGATCATCCAAATCGTGAATCCAGGATTGGATCTGATTAGAGAATGGAGCAAGAAGAAGAGGATGATCCATCGAACCAAAAAATATATATAAAATAAAATAAGAAGATAGATCGGGGATGAAAGAGAGTAAGAGAAAGGCAAAGGTTTACAAAATCCAGCGCCCCCTTGTTGGTATGTATAGGAATACTATATATGGTGGTGAATGTAGGAAGCGGTGGGTATGTGAACGGGCTTTTTTAGGGTTGTGTATGTGAACGGGTTAGAGTACAATTTAGGGTTGTGTCAGAGTGGTTGGCCCTAGTTAAGGCAAACTTTCACCCTTCCCCGTAATTTTCTTTTTCTTTTTTTGAGGAATAATGACGACTCCCCTAAATTATTGGTCCCCAAAGAATTCTTCCATACACACGCAATGAATTTGTTTACAAATTACTAATCCCTCCTTCTATCTTTTTTTTCCCGTTACATAAAACAAAGAAAAAACCCAAGTTTTTTTTAATTTATTTTATTTAAATATTAGTATAGAAATATAAAAACATACATATTTAAAAACTATATCAAAAGTTCAACAAAATAAGTGCTGAAAAGTTTACAAATTAGTATTCCATTTCACCGAAAATATACTTTTTTTTGTTAAAGTTTGTAAACCTTGACTATGATATATGGAAAAAATACATTATATTACGATATAACTTTAATATAAATATATTCATTTTGAAATATAATTTTCAAATGTCAAATTTTAATAAAATATATTCATGTATAAATAAATATATTATTGATCAAAGTGCAATCTTGGAGACCGTAAAAGTTCAAATGAGAAGATGAATATTTCCGGATAGAGGGAGTACATGATTTAAGAAATAAAATCTTATTTTTAAAATTATTTTATTTATACTCCCTCCGTCCCAGTGTATTTGTCCAGTTTGACCTTTTTGAGTCAAATTCAACAAATTTTGAGCTTAAATTAAATAAAAATCATGATGTATTTTAACATAAAAATAACTTTATTAAGTTTATCGTATTGAGAACTTTCAAAATTATATTTCATTATGGTAATACGCAATACATATCCGTGACACCAACTACACAAACTTACTATTTATGTATCTCAATTTTCATTTTGTAAGTATTTAATATCACTTTATTCCATTGGAAAAGTACACAAATAGCAAGTTTGTGTAATTTGTGTTTTTGTAGTTTGTGACTCTAGCATTACTCAAAGAAATACTCCCTCCGTCCTAAAATTATTTTCTTGTTTGTGTTTATGAGGTTTGACCGACTTTATTTTCATTCAACTTATTTGATTGTAATTGTAAAATTATAAAATAAAATTTATATATTTAAAATTACATCAAAATTTCTACAAAACAAAAGATGACAAAACTATATTATTTTATTAAATAACTAATGAAAATAGATATAAAAAGAGTAATTAAATTTTGATCATGTAAATAATAGTGTGTAAGAGCACTGGTAATACCCGCAACGCCCCACGGCGTGAGGGGCGTTTAACGCCCCGGCGGCGTTAAACACCGCCCCCCTCCGGCCGTGATCGGGCGTGATCGCCATTGCGTCAAAGGAATGACGTGACGTCATTCCACTCCCCTCCCCTTCCCAACCGCTGTATAGCCGTTGCACCCCTTTTAAAAAAAATATTTTTTTTCTTATAAATTCAAACCCCCCCTCTCAATTTCTCACACTTTCTCTTCTCAATCTCTTTTTCTTTCCATTTTAAAATTCGAAATTACTCTCTTTCTATTCAAAGAATGAGAGAGTTTGGAGTTCAAGGAGAAATATAATTTACCTTATAAATTACCTTAGTTTTTTTATTAATGTATCAGTTAATAAAGTTTGGACGTTGTCGGAGTTTAGACGAATTATCTATGAACAAAGAATGAGAGAGTTCAAGGAGAAATATAATTTACCTTAGTTTTTTTATTAATGTATCTTTTTTTTTTTAAAATTATTGTCGCTTTTTTAATTTAATTAATGTATTTTTTTATTATTCGTGTTTCAATTTAATTAAATAATAAATTAATTTAAATTTATTAATTTAATTTTAGAAGATATATATTTAAAAATGTAAAAAATGAAGGTTTGAAGCCCCAGTTTGAAGCCCCGGAGCTTCAAAACCATTTCCAGTAAATTTTGGATGTAAGTTAAAGCTGACGTGCAGAGAGAGAAATTTTTAAGCCCCGGTTTGAAGCCCCGGGGCTTCATGACCATTACCAGTGCTCTAACTAGAAAGATAATTTAGGGGCTGTTTGGCAAATTCTGAATGGGTAAGTGCTGAACCAGTAAGAGGTCTGAACCATTAAGTGCTGAACCAGTAAGAGGTCTAAACCATTAAGAGCTAGTATATTGCTTAACTATTCAGAGGCAAATGTCTGATCAATTCAGATAAGAGGTCTTAACCATTCAGACTCTATATAATACTTAACCATTCAGAGGCAAATCTCTTAACCATTCAGACATCTGAACCATTAAGAGGATGAAACAAACCGCCCTTAAAGAGGGAGTACTCCTATTTATGTGTAGTGAACGGGTAGAGTACGCTATGATGTGAACGGGTAGACTACAATTTAGAGTTTTGTCTGAGTGGTTGGCCCTATTTATAGCAAACTTTCACCCTTCCCCCTAATTTCGTTTTTCCCTTTTTTTGAGGAACAATGACTCATAATTATTGATCCCAAAACACATCTCTCACCGAGTACTCGAGTAGTAGGAGTGAAAATGGTAAGATATTTAGGAAGTGCAAATACTCTCTCCGTCCTTCCTCTATTTGTCTACAATTGATTTTTGGAACCGTTCATTTAAGCACTTTGATTCATCAAATTCTTTCAATGTGTAAGCCTAAATATAGTTATGTGTGATCTTGAAATAAGCCAAGGTGTCCAGACTGAACTTATAAGTGATGGAAGAACATAGAGATGGCTGCATCAGATGAAGAGGTTGGTGAGGTTGATGAAGAAGGCATTTGAACATGGTCAATTGGGGGCCTAGACGCATGGGTATGGACCTTTGATAGAGATCCAAGAAAGTGTGTTAAAAGGGGGCTACCTGACCCAAAACAAATTATCATTATTATTTGTTCTTCTCAAAGGTATTAGAGAAATCATCAATTTTACCAACGAAACATCGTATGTGTCCTGTTTCCATTGTAATAAGAACCATTGGGTATTTTTAATAAAGATAAAATTCTCCATCCTTTCAACAACAGACATCAAATATATTGTGCTAAATAAAAAAATATAAAATTTTTCAAATCATTTTATTTTAAGATTGATTTAGAATTTAAAAATATATTTTTCATATTTAAAAAAGTAATAGAAAGTTTTACAAAACAAGAAATAATAAGAATGTTTTATTTTAGAAGAATTTACCTAAATGGTACTTAAAACATAGTTAATGATTTTTCGAATGTAGCATCGTACCATATATTTTTATTTTACAATGTAGTGCCACTAGTCATTATCTGTTGGGGATTTGTCGTGTGGTACAAAACAAATTAAAAATTTATAAAATATCCTTAACTAACCCCCAAAATATAATCAAATAAAAACTATAGCTAGGGCAAGTAAGGATCGATCCCACGGAGAAAATTTGTACTTTTGAAATCATTTAAGCATGCACACACATTGTCACGAAATAAAATAAAAAAACTACACATATGATAAGAACTTATAAAACTTATAATAAAACTTATAACTAAAAACATATAAATATAACTTATATAAACAAAGAACTTATAATATAACTTATAAACATAAAACATATACTTAAGATATACTAAAAAAGTATAAAAACTTATATTTATAATAACTTAAAACACAAAAGGGGGGTTGAATGAAAAGTAAATATTTTTGGTTTTTATGTATTTTCTTCTTTTTTTTTTTGGTTTTTTGATAATATGGGGAAACAATCTCAAAAGATAATCAACTTTTCAAACTTAGGTAACCCAAGAAACACCGCCAAAAACCCAAAACAAAATTAAAAAGAGAACGAACACAAAACGAACATTACACATATAAAAGGCACGTAAACAATATACTCCATATTACATAACTTACGCACTTAAAAATAAAAAAGAATTCAAAGCCTCGAATTGATTCATATCCTTGACCACATATAGAGGATTGTCAACTCTCTATAAGGTCCGGAGTCAAAGATTCAAAGGCCTTTTGGTTACTTTGAACTCCCACTCACCTCAAGCGTTCAAATAATGATTCCAAAAGATGAAAAAATTTATAAAAGAGCGAATCTTTCTTTCAATCTAACTCACATGCACAAAGTATTCTTGAATAACATTTGATACACTTAAATAAACTTTAACGTCTAATGATGAAAATATTTTGCTGGTCTCCTTGAACTACTCAAACATAAGAATTGTATTCTATTTACATAAAAGAATATTACATATTTTCATTAAATCAAGAGTTGTTTATTGCGCTTAAATAATCCCAATTTTTATGAAAATAACAAACAAAAACACCAAGACATAAACAATCACTCTATAACGAATCTTAAGGAAAACGTTCAACTTATGTGGCTAAGAAGTTCATTTACCTTAAAATTTTACAAAACACAAGTCACAAAAAAGATTCACGTATGAATTCGAGAATCACTTAACTAAAATATGTAGCTAAATTAGCTTCAATGATAACCGAATTCGACATACCAACCTACTTTCGAAATCAAATTTATAATTCAACCAATTTAACATCAATTTGCGCAAAAATTGAAGAAACTAGTAGGAAGCAATTTTCATTCATAAGGGATTTAATACTCCGTATAACATAAAAAACCCATAAAAGAACGCCAAACATTTTGGAATTTTTGAAATTCACACAACAAAGGAAAAAATGTAAATTTGCATTGAAACAACACTTTTACAAAGAAATTGGAGAAGAAAAAGAAATTGACAAATATAGGGTTACCAATTGTTGAAGAAGATGAAGAAAACTTGTAGAATTGGAGCTTGAAGGGACCGCCTGACCTATCACCGCCGACCATCGTCGAACGCCGGCGAGCCGTGGTTGGCCGCCGTCTGCTTCCTTCTCCGGTGGCGTCAATTGCAGCGGCCAAAGCCGCTGCTCACTTTCTTGTTTGGTGCGATGCCCTCTCCTGTTGTTCCCCCCACAATTGCTGGAATTGATCATCAATTTATAGCAAGAGGATTGTTTACCGTTGTAGATTTGAGTGAGTAGAGAGTGCCGTTGCTATTGATTGAGGCGACACTGACGGAGGAGCGTTGAAGAAGCCGGGCGCTGGTTTAACGCGAAGAAGAAGTCGTAGACTTTAATTCTCCGGTCTTTTTTTTTCTCTGCGTAAATCTTAAGAGGACAAAGCCTGGACTTTTTTACTTGATGATGGCCTTGATGGGTTTGGGCTCTAGCCAAAATCAATATCTTCTTTTCAAACTTGAACTGCATTTTTCGCTTTTTGATACTTTTCTCTAAAAAATAAGATATCTAATAAAGAAAACCCTCTAAATAGGAGTAAATCATTAACCATATACCTAAAATAGGAGTTCATAACTTATATACCCAAAATAGGAGTATTTAATTAAACTACCCACTCCTTATCCGATCCTTAGATCTGCTCCCTTCTCCCGTTCACTTTCGATCCTTCTCTGCCATTCTTCCTTCGACTCCCACCGTCACCGCAGCCCCTTATCGCGATCACCGCCGCCCACCTCCTTTACTTCAACAAAGAGCTCCTTGGTGATGTTTTTACCTCACTTCTTCTGTCCATAAAATGGGTACGATATAAATGGGTATGGATATAAAACTTTGATTTCATCAGTTTATGATATAAATACGCATCGATCTACCATTTTTATTGTCTCTTCAAAAAAATATACTATGGATCGATGTTCATTGAAAAGAGCATAACCCCCAATCACTTATGAATGATACAGTGACATATTTGTTGTTAGTTAGTGTCATGTTTGGCATTTTGTTTTTCTCTTTGACATAATACAATGGCATATTTGTACTTGTTAGAGGCTATGTTTGGCATTATAGATTGTAATCTTTGGCATTGTATTATTGTTGCATTGTATAAAAAGTATTTTCCCCTGACACTCATTGTAAGACAATAATACTACGGCGATGATGGCAGATCCCGGTGGAGTTGGCGGTGAAAGAGGCGAGCTTGGTGATGTGGGGAATCATCGGCAACATTCGATTGCACGGTAAGGACACAACAGTAGGTCAAGGGCAAATGCGAGTGGTGTTAGCAGCGACGGGGGCGCACTTGGTGACGTGGGAAATCACTGACGATAATAGATTGCACGATGGCAGCGGGCGGGCGGGACGGTTCATGGTGGCAGTGACGGTGGGTCGGCAGCGGCTGTGGCCATTGCACACTTTTATGCTGGATTGTTGGTTGATTGCACGGTGCAACGAAGGAGGCGAGCTTGTTGCTATATTTGGCAGTTTGCTTTTCTCTTAGACATTATATTATTCTTGTGATAACTTAAACACAACAATAATATTAAAAACTGAGGAAGAGATCAGCGGGGGAGGGAGTGCATGAGAATATTAATTAGATTAATTAAGTTAATTACTCATATTTATGGGAGCTTAAGTTTCAGCTCTTATTTTGGGAAGATGGTGTATGTTTTACTCTTACTTTGATCCTTTTCCCTATCTAATAATTTTGGATTAGGGAAAATAAATAAAAATAATAGAATGTAAAAAAAATGATTAAAAAAACAACTATTTTTGAAAGAAAATTAAAAGATTGTAAAAAGTGAGAATTAAAATAAAACTAAGCTAAACAACTAAAAATTAAACTCCAAAAATATTAAAAAATGCCTAAAATTGGATAAAAAAATACTAACCCAAAAACGAGTTATCATTATACATTGGTCATTGTTCTAGTAAATATCAAGTGTCATTAGATATTGCGCAAAATAAATGTCTACCATCACTAGACATGATTTCCACCACTAAACATTATTCAAGTACAATTTAGGGAATAAAAAAGTTTAAGTACTACGTTGAGAAAATGAAATGTGTTTAGTACTATTTAGTGTAAATTTCACTTTATTTTACCAAATAATCTATGAAAATATACAAATAAATACTACCACATTTTTGAAGTATTTATCTACTTTTAACTTTTTGCAATCAAAATTAATAAATTTTTACCATTAAATAAATAAAATTTATAGTATACATTGATAAAAGAATTATTTTATTAGATTTATCTTGTAAATACTTTCAAAATATTATTTTATCCAATTAATATATCATGTAATTTCATATAATTATAAATCAAAAGTCAATTCTAATTTATTGTCAGAAATTAAAATTAAACAAAAAGTCTAAGATGAAAAGAATAAAATTTATCCTGATTTACCAATAGTGCACTCTGTAACTTTTTAGACCGAGGGAGTAGGGGTGTGCACAAGTAAGCCGACGTGACCAAACCAATATTTTGGTAGGCGTTGAAACCGAACCAAAATACTCCCCCCATTACTCCCCCATGTATGATCTGCCTATTACGCGTTACGAGGCTTGACTAACTTTTTTTTTCAATTCAATTTAAATTATTTTATGAGTAAAATTTAAAAATAAAATATATATAGTACTCCCTCCGTCCCCCTGTAATTGTCCACTTTCATTTTTACACACCATCCAATGTACTTCTTTAAACCATTTTATCTTATAATTTGTATATCAAAAAATTATAAAAAATTATATATTAATAATCTATATGTTAAAACAAATTAAACAAGATCACACATGACTATATTTAGACTTACACATTGAGAGAATTTGATGAGTCAAAATGCTAAGATGAACAGTTCCAAAAGTCAAATGTGGATAAATACAGGGGGACGGAGGGAGTAATAAACTATATGAAAAGTTCTACAAAACTAGAGATGACAAGACTATATTATTTTATAAAATGACTAATAAAATTGAACAAACAAAATGAGTATAATTTGACCATATGAATAGTGTCTAAAGATCTATGGTGGACAGATGAAATAATTGGTTTGGTATTCAATTTTTTTACAAAACTCGGTCCAATCTAAACACTTACGTCAACCCAGCCCAATCTAAAAAGACTTTTATCTACCGAGCCCAAGACCCCAAGTCCCCAACCGTATTTGCTCCCATCGCTTCGCCGCTTAGGAGTGCGACCTCGACCTTCGTCTTCCCGAAGCCGCAAAGCACGGCCGGAGTAACATTTTGTGTGCCTTTACTTAGTCTATTGAAACCCTAAGCCCTTCTCCACAGCCATGGCGGACGTGAAAATCTCGGAGATGCGAGACCTAACGAGAATAGAGCGCATCGGCGCTCACTCCCACATCCGGGGTCTCGGGCTGGATTCCGCCCTCGAGCCACGAGCAGCCTCCGAAGGCATGGTGGGTCAGGCCTCTGCCCGTAAAGCCGCCGGCGTCATAGTGAAGATGGTCCAGGAAGGGAAAATCGCAGGCCGAGCGGTCCTCCTTGCCGGCCAGCCTGGAACTGGCAAGACGGCAATTGCGATGGGCATGGCGAAATCACTGGGCCAGGAAACCCCCTTCGCCATGCTCGCCGGATCCGAGCTCTTCTCCCTCGAAATGTCTAAGACTGAAGCTCTGATGCAAGCGTTCAGGAAAGCAATCGGAGTGAGAATCAAGGAGGAGGCAGAGGTGATTGAAGGCGAGGTTGTGGAAATTCAAATTGACCGTCCTGCAGTGGCCGGGGCTGCTTGTAAGACTGGGAAATTGACCCTTAAGACTACAGATATGGAGACAGTGTATGACTTGGGGGCGAAGATGATTGAGGCCCTTGGGAAGGATAAGGTACAGAGTGGGGATGTTATTGCCATTGACAAAGCCTCTGGGAAGATAACTAAGCTTGGGAGGTCGTTTTCGCGCTCTAGAGACTATGATGCCATGGGCCCACAAACCAAATTCGTGCAGTGCCCGGATGGCGAGCTCCAAAAGAGGAAGGAGGTGGTGCATTGTGTTACTCTTCATGAGATAGATGTTATCAATAGCAGGCAAGTTTTTTCTTGGCTAATATTGTGAGTTGGGCTCAGTTTGGTTGCCATTTATAGCTGACTCTGCTTGTAAGTTATTTGATTAAACATAATAAGTAGCTTGTGACTTACTTATTTAGTTGAAAGGATAATACCATGCATTGTTCTCTATGAAAAACTGACAGAATCAACAGCCTCTTAATATCTTGTTATTTGTTCATCCAAAGTGACATTCTTTTTGGCTACATATAAAACTCGTATAATGGAAAAGGAAAGGAGCTCCAGAGAAAACGGTGTTTTCGTGTCTTGTTATATCTTGGAAAATACAAATGAAAAGCCAACTTTGGGTTTGAACCTACTTTCTGCTTCCCTGTAAAAATATCAAAATTTTTCTTTTATTTCGCACATTTTCTCCATCTCTTTTCCTTATTCCAAACACAACTTTAGTGATGTTTCTGGGTAGATAATAATCCAAAAATATGAAATAGTGTGGCCATTGGTCTTGACTTTTATAATACCTCTTGCGAAGTTACGAACTATGTTTCCTCCAAATTGACTTCTCTGTTATTAGTTTCTCTCATCGTTAGGTACCTTTATCTAATGAATGAGCATTACTCGTTAGTCCAAGCTTTTATTTACAAGATTACATATAAGAATAAGTGCATATTTACTTGTCATTTTTTAATATATAGCTTAGCCCATCAATGATAGGGACCTAGACCACTGCACTTTCATAAAAATGTACTCCGTACTAATAAAAAGAAAAGAAGTGTGTTTCTATTTCCTTTAATTCAAGTTAAAGCCTTCTATGGTGGAATTCCTCTCGGTTCACTAGTCTTCTACTCTTCTATCTTCATTTTTCCAGAAGTTCATAGTTTGACTTGCAATATGCTACACCATAACATTTAAACATTGAGTGTAGTTCACTTCGCTTAGAAACAACTTCTGTCATCGATTTATTTGCTTGGAAACAAACTGTTGACTCATACATCTATTCGCTTCTGTTTAAGTGTTACTTTTACTTGCTTGTGCCTCATGGACAACAATGCAGTAGAGTTGATGCTAGAATCCATTCTTCGCTAAACTGTATGATTCAATTGTATCTGTATCAATTCTAGAACGCAGGGATTTCTTGCTCTTTTCACTGGGGATACAGGTGAGATTCGAGCTGAAGTGAGGGAACAAATCGACACAAAAGTTGCAGAGTGGAGGGAAGAAGGAAAGGCAGAGATTGTTCCCGGCGTCCTCTTCATAGACGAAGTCCACATGCTCGACATTGAATGCTTTTCGTTCCTCAACCGCGCGCTGGAAAACGACATGGCGCCCATACTGGTTGTTGCCACCAACAGAGGGATCACAACAATCAGAGGCACAAACTACAGATCGCCGCACGGGATTCCCATAGACTTCCTTGACCGCTTGCTTATCATCTCCACACAACCCTACACAGAAGAAGAGATTCGCAAGATTCTTGACATCAGAAGCCAAGAGGAGGATGTGGACATGTCCGAGGAGGCAAAGGTATTGTTGACAAAGATAGGGGTAGATACGTCTTTGAGGTACGCTATTCACCTCATCACCACAGCTGCGCTTGCTTGTCAGAAGCGCAAGGGAAGGACTGTGGAAATGGAAGATGTGCGCCGAGTGTACGAGCTCTTTTATGATGTGAAACGGTCAACACAGTATCTCATGGAGTATCAGAGCCAGTACATGTTCAGTGAAGCCTCCATGGGAGATGCAGAGGAAGAAGACACTACTGCTATGATCTCATAGCATAATGATTTCTCATGCATATAATCTTCTAGCTAAGAACAGTTTTGGGGTACTAAAACCCTAACAAACAAGCCTATTTTATTTTGTCTTCCATGTTTAAATTTCGAAGCATGTAAGTTTCCATGGAAGATACCTGGTTTTTGGGTTGTTCTTTGGGTCTGTTTCGGAACAATTTCAATGTTTTGAAAAGATTATCTAATGACGGTGTGTAGTTTTAGTGTTTCAAAGTTTATTTGCACCATTCAAAATTTATTTAAAATGCTAATTCTAATCGAAGAAGACCTTTGTTTTGTTTGCAGTAAAGGTCCACTGAGTATGTGATGGGGACTGGTGACAAGTATATAAAATGATTGTTCTAAAGTAAAGATTTCTTACCAACTTCCCCTATGTAATATTAAGGGCCTGTATTATTCTTCGTCTGCCAATTAAATGTACACTTTTGTTGTGTGTTGCAAAATAAAATTCATACTTTCTTACCTCTTTTCAAAACCCAAAAAGGTATATTTTGGGGTACTCATCTTCAAGCAAAGCAATCAGAATACTAAACAAGTAGACAATGGAAGCTCTAAAAATGATCTGGATTGAGTTCTAAGCTATGCACGAAGAGTTTCAAGCAATGAAGTCACCAAAATTTCATTAGGACAAAATGGTTGTCTAAGAACAAGCAGAATAAATATGACACAATTGCTAGGAGTAAACTTAGGCTGGTGCAAAAGGATATAATGTCAATAAGAAGGATTGGGTTTTGAAAAAACTTTGCCCCTAATTGCGAGATTGGAAGCAAAAAGAATTTTCCTAGTATATGTTGCCTACAAAGACTTCAAGGTATTCCAAGATGAGGTTATAAGGTGCATTTATGAATAGACCACTAGAAGAAGAGGTGTACTTCAAACATTGGCGGATCCAAAAATCGCAGAGTGATGGGCCGATATCCAGCCGGGAAAAGAGGATCGCGCCATTGACGGAACTGTCTAGGATCCATGTATAAATAGAGGAGACCCAAGAGGGGAAAGACTCAAGCTAAATGAAGCTAAATCAAGCTAATAATACACACGTAATTCCCGAGCTCTCATTCTTATTCTCATTTCTTACGATCCGTTCTTCTAAATCGGACCATTTGGTGGATTTATTGTCCATCACAGAGATTAGGGGCGAGATTACTACAGGATTTTGGGAACAACGCCGTTTTTTCTTCAAAAAAGCAATGTGAGATTACAAAAAATTACTCCCTCCGTCCCAATTTATAGTGCCTGTTTCGGTTTATGATGTTTGACTGAAATTATTTTCAAATCATTTTATATGACAAATGGTATAGAGTTAAAAAATAAAACTTACATACTAAAATACTACATCAAAATATCTACAAAACTAGTAGTGACAACAGTACTTTATTTTATCAAATTGCTAACGAAAATAAAAAAAGAAAGTTAATGAAATTTGACTCTGTGAATAGTGAATATGCACTATTAATTGGGACGAAGTAAGTACATACTCCCTCCGTCCACAAATAAACTTCTCGTTCACTATTCACAGAGTCAAATTTTGTTCACTTTGTTGGCCTATTTTTATCACCCATTTGATAAAACAATATAGTCATGTCACCTTTAGTTTTTAGATCTTTTGATATAGTTTTTTAATATGTAATTTTTATTTTTAAATTTTACACAATTTTTCATATAAAAATGATTTGAAAATAATTTCAGTCAAACATCGTAACGCGCAACGGGAAATTTATTTGTGGATGGAAGGAATAGTAAATTTTAACTCAACAAAGCATTGAAATAATTAATGAATAAATATTGAAATACTCCCTAAAATTTTACTCTCATAATATTTTTATTTTCATATATTATATTCTTATTATTTAAAATATTTCAGCTTTAATTTTGTTTATTTCAACGACAAATATTATTTTTTAATTACAATTTATTTTTACTATGGACATTTCATTTTTTTTCATGGGGCCATTTCATTTTTTTTATTTGCGTAGTAATTTTTAAAAATATGAGGTACTATTAACAAAAAAATTTAAAAGTCATTAGGGCCGGGGCAGAGGGTATTCTTGGTCGTCACTCTTCACTGCTTCTCAATTACTGTGTTGTTTTTACTTTTTACTTGTGGGGTATACTCCGTAATATTTATAAATAATTTATTTCTCCATTTTATTATAGATTGATTATTTCAATTAGTAGGTTACCAATTTAGCGGGCCGCGCCACACAGAAGCATGTTGATTTTCTATGGGCCAGGTTCGGATGTAAAAAATTCGTAATAAAGCGTCTTGGCTCGGCCCGGATCCCGGCCCGGCCCGTGGTTTGATCATACAAAACGGAAGAGAGTGTACAAAGGGACAGCAGCAGCACACGTGTCCGTTACAAAAATGCGGGCCCCACCCCCACATCACACGTCAGCGGGCGCACGTTGAAAGTCATTCAAAAGCTCCTCCACTCCCCAGCCCTCACCATTCCCATGAGTGATGGGACCCCGAAAAATCCGCCCGCATTTCGCGTCCTTTTCTCCCTCGCTCGCCGCCAAATCCCATTCTAAATTTAGCAGTGCCCAGCCATTACGGCTCTAACCGCCGCCGCGCACTGGCCGGCTTTCCGTCATATCTTTACCGCCCTTAAAACGGCGCCTCCCCACTCTGTTTTTGGCCCAGACAGTGAGAATATTTAAAAATGGCTTCTGTATTCGGTTCCAGAAACCGGAGCAGAGCTTCGGCGCTCTTCTCCGACGCCATCCTCTTCGCCGGCGGCTGTGTGGCGGCTCTCGTCGTCGTCTGGGCCCTTTGGTGTCTCCTGGCGCCGGGCATCACCGCCGGATCTAGTTTCTTCTCCGGCGCCGGTGCTGTCCCGAGGAGAAAGTACGCGGCTGTCGCCGCCGGCTGCAACGAGTCCGCGGCGGCGGCGGGGTTCGACCGGACCCACGACCCGGCCGACCCGAATTTCTACGACGACCCGGATCTGAGCTACAGGATCGACAAGCCGATCAGGGACTGGGACGAGAAGAGGGAGGCGTGGCTGAGGCAGCACCCGTCGTTCATTCCCGGGTCGGAGACCCGGATTCTGATGGTGACCGGATCTCAGGCGAAGCCGTGCCGGAACCAGGTCGGCGATCACCTCCTCCTCCGGCTGTTCAAGAACAAGATGGACTACTGCAGAATCCACGGGTACGACATCTTCTACAACACCGCCCTCCTCCAGCCCGAGATGTTCTCCTTCTGGGCGAAGGTCCCGACGGTGAGAGCCGCCATGCTGGCCCACCCGGAAGCAGAGTGGATCTGGTGGGTCGACTCGGACGCCGCCATCACCGACATGGATTTCAAGCTCCCGTTGTCCCGGTACGCCGCCCACAACCTCGTAGTCCACGGCTGGAAGAGCCTCATCTTTGACCAGAAAAGCTGGACCAGCGTCAACGCCGGAGTCTTCCTCATCCGGAACTGCCAGTGGGCAATGGACTTCATGGACGTGTGGGCCAGGATGGGCCCACAGTCGCCGGAATACGACAACTGGGGGAAAATTCTCCGGACCACATTCAAGGACAAGTCCCGGCCGGAATCCGACGACCAGTCCGGGCTGATCTATCTGATCCTAACGGAAAGCGAGAAATGGGGGGAGAAGATCTACGTGGAGAGCGAGTATTACTTCGAGGGGTACTGGCTGGAGATCGTGGGGAGGCTGGAGAACGTCACGGCGCGTTACGCGGAGATCGAGAGGCGGGAGGGGCGGCTGAGGCGGCGGCACGCGGAGAAGGTGAGCGAGAGCTACGCGGCGGCGTGGGAGGAGCACCTGAAGGACGCCGGGTACGGGAAGTTCGGCTGGAGGCGGCCGTTCATCACCCACTTCACCGGCTGCCAGCCCTGCAGCGGGGACCACAACCAGGCGTACTCCGGCGAGGTCTGCGGGGACTCCATGCACAGGGCCTTGAATTTCGCGGACAACCAGGTGCTCCGCAGGTACGGGTTCGTGCACCGGGATCTACGGGACACCGCCGCCGTTGTGCCCGTGCCGTTCGATTATCCGGCCTGAGATTTGAGGGAAAGCGGGGGGAATTTATTGGGTGTGTGTGAATTATTATTGTTGTTGTTATTATGACTTATTTTTCCATTGTTAGATACCATTAATAACATTGTCATTGTACTCTCTGGATGTCAAGAGTGTGATTCGACATGCTAGAGAATATTGTCATTGTACTCGAGAATATTTTCCCATTCTTAAAAAAAACTTGGAATATATCAAAATGGGTATTCATTTTTACATAATGTTAACACAGATATTTAGTATCTATGATCACGTGCAGTTACTAAGTATCTGTTATCACATATATTAAGTATCTATGATCACCCAAAAGTCACAAATTTAATTTTTAAACTAAGTGTGTCAAGTCAAACTCAATATTTATATGAAAAGGAGAGTCTATATACACCTAAAAGAAAAGTTAAACTAAAAAAAAAAAAATACGGCAAAAGGATAAATGATGAAGTGGGCATTTAAATGATGATAGAACATGACGAGTGAGGAAGTAGTGGTTGAAAGTTTACCCACCCGATTATTCATATGTAGTAATTGACTAATTCGATACACTCTTTGCTCCAAAGACTATCTGTACAAGGACGTGACCCACCAGCGACGGAAGCATTACTAGTAGGTCGGTGCCTGCTTCGAGGGAGTCACGTCGTCGTTACCCTATGGCTTTTTAGCTGTTTTATCCTTTTTTTTTATTTTTTTCACAAATTAGCCGTTAAGCCTAAAAGAATGTCCTATGATTTTTTCAAATTAAGTGATCACACCTCACCCAAAAAATTCCCCTTTATAATCGTAAGAAAAAATTGAGTTGGCAGGGAGTGATCACTTAGTTATTATCTTCTGACGAAGACGAAACAATTGCAACGTTTCTCTTAGGCGTTGAAGCTACTATAACAATTATCATGACCAATGATAATGAATTCTCGACCCAAGAGACCGAGTAGGCATCAGAAGAGGGTCAATCGGGATCGCAGAACAAACATCTTACTGAAGATGGCTTTTGTTATAATTTTGTTTAAAATGACAAGCAATTTAAACGTGTAACACCCCAACCCGCATAACTTGAGTATACGAATTAGAGTACTGGGTTGCTACTAAATTGGAACCCAAACACAACTTGATTTTCAAAACAATTCAAAGTAATACTTCAAAACATAATTTAACATCTATCGGAGTAATAATCAAAACGTGTGTGAAAGCTTAAGTCATTATTCAAAACACAACTTGGGACTCATGCCCATAAAAGTACTAAGTTATTTAAACAATAAGTAGCAATGCAAAATCATCAAGGACGGCCAAACACAACCTAATTTTCAAAACAATAGTTCAAAACATAACACTACAAGAATTCGCCTAAACTGCGACAGGAATCTGCAACGGATGTTATTCCGTCGCAAATCTGCGACAAAAAAAGCGACGAAAACATGTTTATAAAAAATCTGGTAAAATCTGCTACAGAATTATAAGAGTCCGTTGCAAATCTGCAACGGAAACAAAAAGTATGTCGCAGATTGGAATTATATTTTTAAAATAAAAACTCCAACCTTATCTTGTTTCAGATCACAAAAAACCCAAATCACAAGAAGCTCTTCCCGTTCCCTGCGTCAAAACTCCACCAGACCATAGACCTGACGTGCATCCCATCCTAGTTCCTAATCTCCACATTTTCCCGTCCACCTGCATCCGCCGGCCAGAGATGCAGCCCCACCGCCAGCACTGGACACCAACAGGCGGAAACCCTAGGCCGAACATACACCAACCTCTAGACGGTTCACTAGTGAATCGTCGCCTCTCGCCGTCCTCCCTCCTCCATTAATCGTCGGGCGATGTCGCCACACTGTATCTCTAACCCTCGTCGCTGCCCTCTGAAATCGATCCTTCGCCTAACAGCCGCCGCCTCTTTTCCGGTCATATTCAAGGTTTATTTTGTTTTCAAATTTTTTTCAATTTGATTGATGATTTTAGCTTCAATTATTATGATTTATTATCAATTGGTTGAAATAATGCAATTTCGTAGAAATTTTCTTTGTCAATTAAACATTTTTTCTTGTTTTTACTTGTCAATTATTGCACATTATTGTCATGTAGTTGAGATGGTGTTATTTATTTACAATTTTATTTTCAATTATACATTTATTTCTTTCAATATATTTTTTGTTCTATTGATTTTTTGTGATAAAATGTTCTAACTTGATTAATTAGAGCCCTTGTTGCTTGTTTTTGTTCTTGCAGATAGTAGACAAAAATCCACTCCCTTCTCTATGAATGAGCAGCAATGTCTTGCACCTGGCCTTAATCACCAAATATCTAAATACTTTGGGTAATTTGTACTAATTTCTCATCACATCTAAATTTTATTGTCTATAGGGAAAAATGCATCCCCTAATCTCATCACTAATATTTATGATCAAAGGTGTGTTCTCATTATTAAGTTCTTACTATTATTGGCTTCATTATTCAATTCATTGCATGTTCTTATATTGTTTTCAAACAGGGAATCATTTTATGGATGGTGAACATTCTTTTTTCTTACTCTTAATGTTATTATATTGTATCCCCTTTAATTCTCTTTTTGGTGGTAATGTTTTTTTTTGTTATGTTCTTTTTTCAGTCATTGGGACGAGACAATTTTGGACTTGAGTCATGCATAAGGCCAATTGGTGTTCAATATATTGAAGTCTACAATAATTTAATTGTCAACAAAAGACAACAAGCCATAAGAGTATAAGTTATCCGGTGGATATTGAAAACTTGGAAGTTCATAATAGCGTATTTATAGTCTTGAATAAAGTCTCTCCATTACTATATTATAAGAGAGTAAGAAGTTGCATGTATTTCAAGTATCTTCATTACATTTAAACATCATTGTAATGATTTTTGAGATGTATATGTAATAAAAATATTTATAGTTATACTTGTGTAACAATTATATGATGCTCTATTTAATTTCTCAAGAGCTTGTATATGTTAAACTGCAGATTGGTCATGTGTTTTTTCGCTAAGACATAAGTGATGAAAGGCGATATTTTTTTAGTTCTGAAAAATCTGCAACGGACTTTTATATCCCGTCGCAGATCTGCAACGGATTTCTATTCCATCGCAGATTTTTTTCTAGATTTTTGCCACTTCTTTTCGTCGCAGACACTGTCGCAGAGTTGCGACGGACACAAACTTCCGTCGCAGATTTTGGCCCAGTGACAAGTTTTTTGCGACGGACAAAGTCTGTTGCAGATCCGTTGCAAATTCTGAATTTGCTACGGAATTCGCAAATCTGCGAGGGAATTTGTCCGTCGCAGATCTTACAAATTCTTGTAGTGTAATTTTACATCTATCGGAGTAATAATCAAAACGTATGTGGAAGCTTAAGTCATTATTCAAAACACAACTTGAGACTTATGCCCGTAAAAGTAATAAGTTATTTAAACAATAAAAAGTAATTCAAAAGAAAATTAGGGATTTAATGTATTTGGTCAAGATCAGGCTAACAGTCGATTTTCTAAACTTAACAATCGATTGTTAGTTCAATTTTTTACACAATAGTCAAAAACCTTACCATTGGAGGGCAAAAAGTAACATTCATAATTGATTATCCAAAACTGACAATCGACTATTAAGCTTTGTAGATGTTCTAGGAATAGGTCTAGAAAGGCTGACAATTGATTGTCCAACGATGACGATCGGTAATTATTGAAGGCTGCAAATATATAAAAAACGGACCAACGACCGTTTGTTGGCTTGCCAAAAATAGCCTAACAATCATTTGTCCAACTTTGAAAATCGATTGTTGCATGATTTTCTACCAAAATAAAAGTTACTCTTGATCTATTTTGAAATAGATTTTGGGTAGAAAGTAACTTTGAAAGCCATGATTTTATGCATATTTAAGATGATTTATGTTGAGTCAAAAGATAAGATTAAATAGATGTTGCTCCAACATGAGTTCTACATAATTATATGCGTCTTAGGATTTTCGCTAATGAACTTTTGAGCACTTCTTTGTTGTCTTCGAATCCTTAGCACAACTTGATTGTGTAGCACATGTTTCACATTTTCACATTATCTGTCATCAAAACCTTGATTGTTATCTTCAATTTACTATCACATCATTATTTGTCAATTATCAAAATCAATACATGGAAATTTTGCTTACATAACCAGTGCACATTTCTATGGTTTCCATACAAGGTTTAACAGTTCTAAGTCAAGCATGCATAACTTTAAAATTTTAAAGTTACGAGTTCTCGAAAAGAAGATGCATCTTATTGTTATGAGTAGCATTATCAATTCTTTTGAGTTTTATCCCATCTATCTCATCTCAGTACAGTGTATTATAAGATATCTCAATAACTTTTTGAGATAAGACATATGACTAAAATTATTCGCAAAAAGAATATGTCTAAAATTAAGAGCGATAATTGTGAAATTTGATTTAAAATTCCTTCTACCCTTGTTGGTTCTCACACATCCAGAAGCAAAGGACTTGTTGAGAAGTATAAACTCAAAGCAACCAAGTCAAATAAGTTGGACTTTTCTTTTGAGAATGGGTTACATTGGCCCATGATAAAAAAAGAAGTTACTCAAAAGAATAACTTGATAACTTTTGGTCTTGCCTGAACTTAAAATTATGCATTTGGCCCATGTGATATCATTTCGAGTAATAGTCCAGATGAGCGGTGGGAGATTTATGTACCACGCGTGGTTGGGTTCCACACATCATTTGGCATTGCCTAAATTAAGATATAATGCGATCATATGGGCTCGCTTGACAATGACGAGAACATGAAAGTGTTAAATACTATAGTGAAATGTGGAACAATATATTGATAATCACCAATAAATATAGTAATGCACACCATGTGTTAATAGCACTTGACATTGACAACTCATTTTCTCTTATTCTCAATAATAACAATTAGTTCACGGGGTTTCGGCTCATAGTCTTTCACACTTTCCGTCTACATAAAATTCAAGACTTTGTAATTATTTAAAAGACGTGTCTCGTTATCCTCAACTCGATAAAAATATAGTAAGTCTAGCTCATATGATCCACACCATGATCAAGAGTGTGAACTTAGATTTTTCAATGTCTATCATAATCTATTAGGAGATTTAACAGTACGGTAAACACCAATTCTACACCAAGTGATTTATGTCAACAATTACTATCTGAATATCTGTAATACAAGAAAATAAATTACCCGGAGTATTAAACGAAAAATATGTATTATAGCTGAAATGTGATTTTTCATTATTATTAAGTTTATCAAATTGCATGCATTAAACACGATTTAAATATTTAAATTGTTTATCCTATTCCTAAGACAGTTTTCTTTTTCTTTTAAAATTTAGTTTCAGATATGAAATATATGCATTCATTTTTCATGGTCTCGTTTGACATCAGGTTAGAATTTAGTATTAGCGATTTGAAAAAATTATTTGACAATCCATCTTAGCGATTTTATAATAAACTTTATCGAAGAACAATTTATGCTAGCAAAAAGTATTGATCAATGGTTTGCTTACATAGCAAAGAAGAATATACAATATGACTCTCAAAATTAAATCTATGAGAAAACATTTTTTTCTACTAAATTTAGGGGCTGTTTGTTTCAGCCTCTTAATGGTTCAGGTGTCTGAATGGTTCAGCACTTAATGGTTCAGACTGTTTGTTTCAGCCTCTTAATGGTTCAGAAGTCTGAATGGTTAAGAGATTTGCCTCTGAATGATTAAGTATTATACAGAGTCTGAATGGTTAATATCTCTTATCTGAATTGATCAGACATTTGCCTCTGAATAGTTAAGAAATATACTAGCTCTTAATGGTTCAGACTTCTTACTGGTTCAGCACTTAATGGTTCAGGCCTCTTACTGATTCAGCACTTACCCATTCAGAAGTTGCCAAACAGCCCCTTACACTAATGAAGTAATCCAAAATAGTAACGTTAATCAAACACTGTTCCAAAGAAAGACTCATGTGTATTTGAACATGTACTAGAAACTAGACAATAATGTCACACTCGCTATGTGAACCGTGGGCACTTCTAGCGGTACTAGAATAACAACCTCAGACTCCCAAACACAAAGTTCAAGTCTCCGCTCACTGAACCCAACCGCAAACACCTGTAAAGACGCACGTGCCGCTTTGACTCCCTCACGACTCCAAGAAGCCGAAGCTTCCAAAAAAAAGAAAAAAAAGAAAAAAAAAACCCCAGCGCTTACGAGCCATAATCTTTCTCTCTCTCTTTCTCGATCCCCGCTTTCTCTCTCTAGGGTCTCCGATCAACGACTGTTCGAAGCTCGCACTCGGCGATTCAGACCTCAATTCCTTGGAATTCGGAGCTTGTTCGATTCAGGTATCAGTTAATTTCCGTTTTCCGGCGCTCTCCTTCCGCATTTCTCGCGCCCATTGTCGCGAATTGGGGGTTTTAGCCACTGGATCACGATTCTGGGCGAAGTGCCGATCTTGAAGTCCGGATTTTTTTACTTGGTTTTTATCGGATTTTGTTCTTTCACATTGCGATTGTTTCAGTGTGTGATGTTGGGTATTGATTTCGCATTCAGTGGGAGTTGTTTCTTGCTGATTTGGGTTTTCAATTGGCGAATTGGGGAGTTGATTTTGTCTTCTGAGTGAGTGGAAGTTCAATTGAGCTTATTTTTTCTTGCAGAACACACCCTGAGTTTTGAACTGAGATTGCCAGCTCGAATGGGTGAAGAAGATAAGTGCTGCTAGGGATTTGGTACATTGGGATTTATTTCGCACTTTCTGTTCAAATTTTGGAAAGACTCGGGAATCGAAATGCCTGGAGCTCGGCATTGCCCCCGGATCGATACTCGCGAGCTGAAACTTCAGATTGAAAGGAAGATCGGCCGGCAGAGGGCAGAACAGTATTTTCATCTGTTGGGGAGATACCTAAGCTTAAAGCTGAGCAGATCTGAGTTTGACAAGCACTGCAACAGTTTATTCGGGAGAGATAATATCCGCCTTCACAACGCGCTCATCCATGCGTTCTTGAAAAATGCATGTGCCGCAAAAGCCCCTCCACCCAGAGATAAAAAAGCGCGGGCTCCGTTGAATGTGAGTGTACCAAATGGATATGAAAGAGGGAGTCTTCAGTCTCTGTGCAGGGACGTGTTTCCTCAGTCCCCCAGGAAGGGTAGAACGCCTACGCATCGTGATCGCAAGTTTAAAGACCGGCCAAGTCCTCTGGGACCAAATGGGAAAGTCATTACTGCTGCTACATGTGAAGACTCTGCGCAGAAAGTACTTGAACAGCAAAGTGCTACTGAGCTGCTGTCTTTGGGCAGCAGGCCACCTGTTGAAGTCAATTCTGTGGAAGATGGAGAAGAGGTGGAGCAGGAGGGTAAACCTGCCATTTACAGTAGGGTTCCTGTCACAGCTCCACTTGGGGTCTCTCTGATGTCAAGGGCAACAAAGAAATTTTTACATCATGGAGCGGAATCTGTCCTCCCGGTAGAAACTTGTCATGTCAGTGGTAAGTTGCCTGATTCGAGCTCTCTCAAGAAAAGATTGGAACAGAAGTTGGAGGCAGAGGGGTTGAAGGTTTCCACTGATTGTGTTAATCTCTTAAACAATGGGCTGGATGCTTATCTCAAGAGATTAATAGAGCCTTGCTTGTCACTAGCTTCTTCAAGGTCAAGACAGAAGACTGTTCAACATCAAGCTGTATCCACTTTAAATGGGATGAGGACTGTGAGACACGTTAAAAAGCCACACGAATGTTGTGCTTCATTGTTAGACTTCCGTGTTGCTATGGAGTCAGATCCTAGGGTGCTTGGAGAAGACTGGCCCACACAGCTTGAGAAGATCTGCGTGCGCACATCAGAAGAACCTTTGGTTGATTAGTGCATGTTTTGTGTGTGGTTGTGACTTACGTCAAACAAAGAGTTTTGATATGGATCACAAGTTCATTGCCTGATCTAGTAGTGACGCTGACACAGAAGGCTGTTATAAGCAACGAGTAACTCATCTACGTGGTTTCAAGCTAGAAAAAAGTTTTGGATCAAGGTTTTTAGGTTGTATATACACCTCAGAGCTGATTATTTCTGGATTGGGGATTGTTACCTCATAAAGTATGGAGATATAAATACTTGTAAGATTGTAGCAATTATAAATAGTTAAATGGGCATCACGGCCATCACCAACTAATGTTAGTAGCTTGTTCATCTTTCATATATTAATAAAGGGTCATTTTTTAAAGTTTCCGAAATTTCTTTACTTCAGTTTTCCCTCTTCTCTACCCCTATTAATGCTAGTTCAAGAACATGGCTGGGTGCTACTTCATTTTTGTGCATGAGAAGACTCAATTGGTTTAGTAGCTGAGATTCACATGATAAGATCTCAGTAAGTGTGCTGTTACTCCCTCTGTCCCATAATAAGGTTCTCAATTTCCATTTTGGGTTGTCCCAAATTAAGGTACCCATCTCTAAAAAAAGAAAACTTTTTTTGACTTGAAAGGAGAAAATTGCCCCCGTTCGTACTCCTTCACTCCCTCCCAGTTTCATCACAGCCGCACACACTTCACTAACACAATTAAAGCTTCTTTTTTCTTCCTTGATAACTTTCTCTTTAACTTTTTTTTGTAATTTCTAACCCCCCCTCCCCTCTAACCATTTGTTTGTCTCCCTCAATTCGTTGATCTCCTTTTTTGAGAAAATCGAGACCTGATTTCTTTCATGGTAGTTTCTTTTGAATCAAATCTGCTATGAAGGCTTATTCATTGTCCATCAGACATTTTATCTGTGGATTTTAAAGGGAAAAAAGGAGTATCTTTGAAGATCTCTGAATTTCCACAGAAGAAGAACAGGGTGAAAATTTCTGATTTCTTTCTTCGGTAGGCCTTCTGGATTTGACGAGCAGAGTGCAAAGTAGAAAAAAATGGAAGGAAATATCAGTTTGAGTGGTGAAGCAGCGGCAAGTAGAAAAAACAGACTGAGGTGGAGCAGTACGAGTGGCAACGACGGCTAGAAAAACAAAGACGGAGGTGAAGCAGTGCAAGTCAGTCAAGTTGGTTGAATGAGATTGTGTATTATATTCAGGGGCATAATGAGAAAGTCAATAACTTTTTAAACTTTTCTTAATCACTATTCTTGGTCAAACCGGGAACATTATTTTTTGGACGGAAGGAGTATTATATTATCCTCAGCATACAGTTCTATTTCCAGGAAGTCAAGCAGACAGCTGCATGACATTTGTTTGGGATGTCCCAAAATGGTACTCAAGCAAAGGTGTGCCTGTAATTTTTGCTGCTTCCAGATATACCAGATTTTTATGTGTAATTGTTTTTGGTGTAAATAACTTTACTATATTTTAATATGATTTGGCAACTCAAATAAAACATGTTGCCTAGGATTTCTTTGCCATGTATGATCTCGGGAAGGAATTTGTTTAGAACTGTGTTTTTTTGTTTTTAATGTCCTGCTTTCTCATTGTATTTCTGGGAACATATACAGGTTAGGTTTGCAAGAAAAGTCATGAAATGATCCAAAAGTATTACATCTGCAGTATTCCAAGGTACCAGACAAATGTAAGGATACTGACAGGTTTATTTCAATTTAATGACCTATTACATGCCTCTTCAGTCTTCATCTTTCTGTTATATGTATGCTTTCCATTTGATGATTACTTGTGCATGCTTCAAAAGGAACATAACAGAAGTGAGGCATGTTTATCTGATATATGTTCTGCTCGTTGTAATTTGTAAAGATAGCTTGATAAATTATGCATTCTTTTTTTCTTGTTTATTTTTTCATTGGTTGCATGATTTTCTTATATACATCTTCTCCCGTAATAACTCACTAATACTAATTAATTTCCCAACAATAATAAACACAGTGTAATCCCAACTCGGTTGGTTTTGACCGGGGTTTCAAGAGTCAAGATGCACGCACCCTTTTCCCAGTAAAGCGAGAGACTGATTCTATTAGACCCCTGGTGCATTGATCCATGTAGTGCGAAAAACATCATAGAATGTAAGAAGTGAAGTTAAATGTGTCATTTTGAATTTTGTTTTAGTCCATTACTAGTAGCTACAAATTTTGTCAAAAAATGACTGTGTTAGCTCCATTGGCAATAGACGCATACTAATCAAGTTCTCAAGTGACTTAAAGGTTTCAAGTGACAAACATGAGTTTTCTTCACTGCCCAACACTCTTCGTAGTTCCAATACGATGAACAACATCCTCATCTATCTCCCTATCTGCATAAATAACCGATCCATGGTACTGAAAATTGTCTCTTTTAGGCACTGGATGCGAATCAACCTTTGCTTCCAAATTCCAATTCTGACCCAATCACTCAACAACTGTAGCAATATTCCTGGTACTTTTAGTGTCTTAGTCTTGGCCCTACTCAATCAGATGTCTTTAGATTTCAAGGGCTGATGCCACACTTCCCACTTATCATTGAGTCCCTGCACTTGTCTCGTCAATAACGACAGTATCACTTCCAACTTGTCACTGACTCCCTCACTTGTCTCATCAATCATGACAATTTCATCAGCAAATAGCATGCATTGGGAAGGGGCAGACCCTCCATCTCTGCCTTCGGAATCATGCCGTATGCTTTCTCCAAGTCAATAAACACCATGTGTTGGTCTCTCTTCTTGTGCTTGTACTCCATCATCCTCCTCAAGGGGTGAATCAAGGTTTTTAAAAGGTGAAAACTAGCATCGAGGCGCTGGAGAAACATGCTTTGAGGTGGAAGCCTCAGTTCAGTTTGAAAAAAATAATACTAAAATAAATACTTAAGAATAAACACATTACATAATCCATAATCATGTCAAATTAGTTATAAAATCATATATAACTGGATTTAAAGTTATTTTATAACCAAAATTCAGAAAAAAAAATCAATTACAAATATATACTCCCTCCGTCCCCAGTTTTTGTCCACTTTTGACTTTTGGAACTGTTCATCTAAGCACTTTGACTCATCAAGTTCTCTCAATGTGTAAGCCTAAATATAGTCATGTGTGATCTTGTTTGATTTGTCTTAACATATACTCTAGATTATTAATATATAATTTCTATAATTTTTTAATATACAAATTACAAGATAAAATGGATTAAAGAAGTGTGTTGGATGGTGTGTAAAAATGAAAGTGGACAAAAACTGGGGGACGGAGGGAGTATTAAATTTTAAGTTAAACAAAATACAGAAAAAATATATACAAATAATTGATGAAGAGGGAGAGTGATCCTAAAAAAGGAACATAAAAAATAAAAGTTCGACAGAATTATATGACGAAGTAATTAGAAGGAAAATGCTAGAGTCACAAACATATTATTCACAAACTTCACAAACTTGCCTTTTTTGGATTTTAAATTAAAATATCATTAATTATTTGAATGTATCTTATTTCTAGAAAAGTGTTAAAAAAGTAAGTTTGTGAAGTTTGTGAACCAAATGTTTGTGACTCTAGCATTACTCTAATTAGAATATGAAGCGAGATTATGAAAATCGCCTTAGAGAACTGCAACAATAATACAGATGTTGCAGTGAAGATGAAGAGGCTGAGCTGAAGATGAAGAGGTTGCGCTGAAGATGAAGTGGAGAGAAGGAAGTTTGCGCTTAAGTCGAGAGAAATCATACGGAGTAATTATAGACTACATTTATTAAGTTATTAAAGTGCCATTTTTTTGAAATCAGACTCTGCTCAGGCCTAATATTTTTTTAGATTGCCAAATAGCTTTTCAACCTATATCAGCACTATAATTTTCATCAACACTTTTGCCTCATGACTCTCTCCTCACCTCTGCCTCACCATGTTATGGTGTACGCCTCACATAACCCTACTGATGCTTAAAACCATGAGGTGAATGGCCTCCGTAGTTGATCGATCAGATGTAAAGCCAGACTGACTTTAAGAAATTCCCACCTCCTACTTCAACTTGGACTCAATGATACGTTCTCAAACCCTCATGGCATGACTAAGTAGTTTGATGACTCTAAATATAGTAACTCTGGATATCACCTTTGCCCTTGTACAACAGGATATTCCTATTGGGTTTAAGCCCAGTATTTCTCTATATAAGCATTAGATTGTTCTTTAGTTTTCCTCTCTTACTTTCGTTTGTCTGAAATTACTTATCCACTTTCCATATTCAACAAAGAAACTGCGACGAGTTGTCTAAAGTATCCTAGAGATAGAGTATGAGCATTGTTGATATGAATGAGTGACTAACTCATCTAAAGTGCTTATTTGACATTTTAAACTCATTTCTTAAAAAATGAGAATTTTTAGAAAGCTGACAACTAATTCTGGACGGAGAGAGTAACGTGGTATGTGAGCCTACAACAACAAACCCATCAAAATCAGTAGAGTAACATGGTATGCGAGCCTAGTATAACAACATAGTAAAAGACAAAAGAATCTGGTTAGAACAGGACATGGTATATGAGCCTAGTCCTACAATACAATACCCTAAACTGTCTGCCATGCTTCTCCTTAGTTCTCACTCAATCTATCGCATTCTTCATGGAAATTGAGACAACCAAGAGTGGTCTTTCTGCTTGCCTTCATTCTCTTCTTTAACATTCACAATTTGGCCTCACCACCAAAATCGATACTCCCATTGAGGAATTCCTTTTGTGTTCACTCCTGCAATTTGGCAATGGTTGTGTTCCCAGTTTACATCAAATTGCCTAACCCTTCCTGCAATGGTAAGTTTATCTTGTAATCGACGCAAAAAATTACTATGTAATATACTAATATTTAAAAAAATAAAAGAGAGGAAAACAAAGCTACAATTTCATGTCAAGTTTAACTGTAGTTTAGTTCAACGTAAAGTTTTAAAATTCTAAGTCCGTAACAGTCTGGTTAATCGAGAAAATAGAAGTTCACGTTTTAATTCTGCTCCATGTTTCAAGTTTTTAGTTTGAAGTTCAACTCAAATTTCATTTTTTTACTATCGAGGTTGAAGTTAACTTTTCTTCTGGTCCTATATATCTTTCCATATTGATCAATTATTCTTGTTCATTTTTATCCGTAAGTTTCTGAAACCTATGCACATTAAAAATTTCCCCTCTATTTATCCTTCTTATTCCTTTTCCCAACCAAGGAAACATAAATGTGGCTTTTATTGAAACCATTTTAGATAAAGCTGGGGTGCAAGAAGGGGTAGACTTTGGAAGAAATAGGAGGCAATTATATAGGACTTAAGATTTTGTCCCTTGCCAATGTTATAACCTTATATAGCTGGAGATGTAGGATTAGGATAGTTGGGTAGTTGTTTGGGACTACTTTGGTCCTTAGTGATAGTTTTTACTCTTGTCATTGTGTGCTTTCTATGCTTGGTGCTTTTTATCTCTTTGAGCTTTTCTTTACCCTTTGTTTGCTCTTTATGTGCCTTTTTTGTTGCTTGAGCCGGGTGTCTCTTGGAAATAACCTCTCAACTTTCAAGTCGAGTACGGCTAAGGTCTGTAAGCACGCACCCTCCTCAAACCCTACTTTCGTGTGATTCTCCTAGGCTGTTGTTCTATTAATTTTTTTTATTAATTTATACCCCCAGTATATTTTTTTAACCATGTGATTTGGTCAGCATCGAGTCATAGATAGATAAGTATGAATTTACAACAAGCTTGGAGTAGTCCTACTTATAGAAAGTTAGTAAATCGTGCAACAACCAACCTAGTAAAATCCCACCAAGTGGGTTTGGGGGTGGGTTGCCTAGGAAAGGATAAAACAGTAAATATTATTTTTTTATAAATATAGTCCTCCTAGCTTTAGTACTATTGTTGTTTCGATAGACCATATCCAATGAATCCAAAATAGTCATTATTGACAATATTTTAGCCTTGAGTAAATAATTTACTAAATTAAAATGACAAGTTGAACTTCATTTGCTTATTACTTTATACGAAATCTTGGGTAGTAAATGCAACAATGCGTCGAGGCCTTAACAGAAGAAGCTTCTCGGTGTTTTACCACCGTAAGAAGACATAAACCTTGACACCTAGACCCAACAGGGTTGGCATTGTACTGGGTTTTGTTGTATTAGAGCATCTCCAGCGTAGAGGTTATATGCTAAAATTTACACAATTTACACTTTGTGGTTAATTTTTTGACACTCCAAGGGAGAGGGTAAAACAAATGCTAAAATACAATATAGGGTAAAATACAATTGGCAAAGTGTATATATACAAGCTGGTTGTAGATAGGGACATGAATAAATGTGTAGTAGGGAGTATATTATACAAAACATGGTTGGAGTAGGTATTAAAAAATGGAAGTGTAAAATACTCTTGATAGTGTAAAATGAAATTTACACTACCAAGTTTTACACTACACATTGAAGATGCTCTTACTCTTTATCAAAAATATTGTTGTTAGGTTCAAGGTCTAAGTTTCTTGATGGGATTAGGCCCCATTATTTCTCTATATAAGCAATATTATAGGTCTCTAGAAATCATGGTGTTGTAAGCTAAAATATTGTCAATGAATATTATCAGTAGTGTTTTACTGTTTATTACTCACTAGTCACTCCACTCCTGACATACACTTTTTACTGAAATTTACTCACAAAAACCTACATATTTACTACCCTTTACTTCACTTTTACTAAACTCAAAAAAGCCCATAGCCTCTATATTTATTGTTGGGACCAAGGGAATACTAGATATCCTCTGATATTTATTGTTGCCACATCAGATATATTACATTGGACAGATGTATCTTGGAAAAAAATTCTACATGTGGCACTATTTTTTCTTAGGCATAATGAATAGATATCCCCATTGGAAATGCTCATAGTCCCTATCATGGCTAATGGGTGGATGATGTTCATCCTTTCATTCCATTCAATTGTCATCACTCAAATTTTGGGACTAATGGAAGGAGAGGAGATTTGAATCCCCCTCAAAATGGCAAAATCATAACCATTTGTAAGCTCTCTATACTTTCTGCAATCCAAACAAGAGATCATTATTACTATCTTTTACACAACCCTCTCATTTTGATCCACCCTTCTTTAATCCCCTCCCCCAAATATCCCCTGGAGTCGATCTCGTCGGGGGGGGGGAACAAAAGGGTAATTTACCTAAATAGGACTAAAACATAATGACTTTCTCAATATAGGACCATATGTTTTTATTTCTCAATGTAGGACCATTGGTCATTATCTATTAGTCATTATTCAACTAAATGTCCAACATCACTTGGACATTATTCTTCTCACTAGTCATTATTAAGTCCTATTTAGAAAATAAAAAAGTTTAAGTCCTACATTGGAAAATGACTTATGTTTTAGTCTTATTTAGTGCAAATTTCACAAAACAAAAAGGAGAGAGGGAAAAGAAGAAAAAAGCATGGTGGAGGATTTGTCATCCAGAAGGTAGGTGTGCTCTCATTGTCATCCTCTTTGTCTGGTCCTGCACTTGGAGGGATGACTTAATAACTACTACTTCTGTGGCTTGCTAAGGAAAGGTTCAATTCTGGGGAGGTTACATCATCTCTCACATCCTCATGCCCCATCTACAGTTTTTAATGTCATTAGAGTAGTTACATAATGTGAATTTGAAATGTCATAATAATGCATTGTTTTTATTTATGTACGATTATACAAGTTGGTGCATAAAACACTCTAAAAATTCAAATATGTTGTCCCAATTTTTAGTGTTTGTTTCGGTTTATGATGTTTGACTGAAGTTATTTTTAATTTAATTTATTTGAAAAAATTTTTGGAATAAAGAAATAAAAATTATATATTTTGAAACTACATCAAAAAATTTTCGAAACAAAACGTGACATGACTATGTTATTTTATCAAAAATAGTTTTTAAAAAAATGAGTAATGTTTGATCATATGTATAGTGATCACAGTATGATTTGGAATAATTTGGGATGGAGAAAGTATAATATAATTTAAGACGAAGAGAGTACTTAGAATGCATTCTAACCACACAAGTTTATAAATGCGTCTAAAGAAGTTGATAATTTAATTTTGAGAGATCTAAGAGTGTTACTTTGTATGGTTTTAAAAAATCCTACTCTCTCCGTTCCTAAATAGATTACAATTTTTTTCTCTCTCTCCTCTCAATAATTTTTGTTTGTTTACTTCATTAAGTATTTGATAAAATATAATATTCTTGTCACCTCTTGTTTTGTAGAACTTTTGACGTAGTTTTTTAATATATAATTTTTATATATTATTGATATACCAATTTTAAATAAAATGATTTCAAAAAATAGGAAATTTTTTTTTCGTAACCCGTAATTTGTAATCTATTTAGGGACGAATGGAGTAGTTAAATAGATTGTACTATCCAAATTATGTGCAAAAATTCATATTTTTAAAATTTATTTTATTCAAAAATTAATATAAAAATTAAAAATAAAACTTATTAAAAATTACAACAAGAATTTTTTATTTTATCAATGATCAATAAAAATATAAAAATACACAAATGTTATTGCATGGTCATAGTAGTATCAGTGTAATTCATTTTGGGACAGAGATAGTACGTGCATATAAAATATGGAACGAGAATTCTAGTGAGATTTATGGTTAAAAACAATTTCCTACAAATTTTCAACGCCAATATTATTATTGATTAAATTTTATATGCAATAGCAAACTAATACACAAGTATCCGGTTTTATTAATAATGTGCATATTTTGGCACAATTCATCAAAAAGGGAAAAAAACAAAAAAAAAAGAAAATTGGAATTCTTTTCACAAGTGGTTACAAATAAATACGGGCCATTTGACCGCCGTTAGTTAAACCTTCCGCAGTCAACGCGAATATTCCCACGCCGTCCGGTTTTGACCCCGATGCGGCCCAATTTCGTCATCGCCACTACGAACGCATCTTGGAAGGCTTTTGGGTTTTTGGCCCACGACTCAACAGTGGGCTTGGACCGAGGGTCCATGTACAGAACTTGATCGGAATTGAACAGGCCCTTTCCGTCCTTTAGATTCTTGTAATATTGGTTGTCGAACTTCTTGGGAGTGACTGGGTCCATATCGATCGCTATCAATGGGTCCACATTCGTCGGGCACGAAGACTGTAACTGGGCCGCGTATTGCTGGTTCAGAGTTGGGTCCACTGGGCTTTGCTTGCTGAAATTGTATATCCGGTTGGCGAACCTGTCGCAGTGAGCAAATCCCACCGTATGGGCCGCTGCAGAAACACCCGACCCGCATCAGTGTGCAACCCGAATTTAATTGTCTCTTCCCACACTTAATTAAACGAGTAAATTTTCAAAATGGTACTCAATAACTATGTATTTTTCTAAATTAGTCTCCAAATTTAACCAATTCTCAAGATGATACTTGTTAATTGAAAATAATACACAGTTCAGTCTCACCATTAAAACGAGGTGAAATTCTATATTACTTTTTCAAAATGGTACTTTCTAACTGGGTGTTTTCTCAAATTAGTCATTTTCAAAATAAAAAATACATTAATTATGGAAAAATATTTTAAATTATATGCGATGAAAATATAATATTTTAAACTATAAATATAATTTTATAAAATTAAAAGTAAATTTTTTGATTATTTATAATTATTTAGAAGAATAGCATGTAAATTAGATGTTTAATAATCGTCAAATAAATCACCCTAAATAGGAGTAAAACATAAAGGAAGTACCAAAATAGGAGCTCTTTCTCTATGTTTTACTCCTATTTATGATGATTTTTTCAATGTTTATTACTCCCTCCGTCCCGGAGTATTCGTCCAGTTTTGACTTTTGAAACTGTTCATCTAAACACTTTGACTCATCAAATTCTCTCAATGTGTAAGCCTAAATATAGTCATGTGTGATCTTGTTTGATTTGTCTTAACATATAGATTATTAATATATAATTTCTATAATTTTTTTATATACAAATTACAAGATAAAATGGACTAAAGAAGTGCATTATTGGATGGTGTGTAAAAATGAAAGTGGACAAATACTCTGGGAAGGAGGTAGTAAATATTTTGTTTACATGATATTCATATAAATAATAGTAAAGAATCTAAAATGTTACTTTTGAATTTATAAAATTATATTTATAGTTTTTAGTATTATATTATCATCTTATAAAATTTAAAATATTTCTTCATAATAAAAGTTTTTTTATTTCGAAAATGGACCAATTTGATAAAATACTCAGTTAGAAAGTATCATTTTAGGAAAGTAGTATAAGGCGTAACGTCTATTTAACGCCGTTTTAACGGTCGTTTGCCGGGAGACTGAACTGGGCATTATTTACAATAACCGAGTACCATTTTGGTAATTAATTAGTTTTGAGGAATAATTTGAGAAAACACATAGTTATTGGGTACCATTCTGGGAATTTACTCAAATTAAAATCAACATTTGTAGTTGGCCCCGGTCTATTTTTTGAACATTAATAATTCTATTATTGTCTTAATCATAAAATTATTGTTTTGTTTCAAACAATTATATATATATATATATATATATATATATATATATATATATATATATATATATATATATATATATATATATATATATAAAATTTAGAAACTCAAACTAATACGAAAAGACTATCATTTGCGCTTCAAAAAACTATTATTTTTACAACAATATTCCGTGAGATTTTTTTTTCAAATTTAGAGTACTTTTGTAAAAATTTTGAAATTTTAAGAGCGTGATAATAATTATATATAATCTTTGTATTATCCGTGTAGAATCTTAGGATATCAAGGAGTAAATTTTCTTAAACTAAAATGAACTAATGTTGCCCTTCTTTCACACCATTGGTGAATAACAAGAATTCAAAGACAACATCATTTTGGTGAAATCTTGTCTATCATTTGTGTGCAAAATATGTGGCCAAACTTGAAACTTAGATGCTTACATACAAGATGACATTTTTCTTATTGCAATTGATGAAAAAGGAATTGAGTTTGTGAGATATACCATAGTAACATCCTATGTTGACATTTAGGTGATAGTGAGATATAGGAATGACAAAACATTAGAAGCAAAGAGTCGGGAGTTCATGGACCTAGTCAGACACAATTGTCACCGCAGATTGATTTTTCTTGAAAAAGTAGACGACTAGTTTCTATTTAAACTCTCAATGTGAAGGTCAAAAAATGAATTCAACCGAATTAAAAACTATAGAAATGTTTCTAGATAGAAATAAATATCACCAAAATATCAAAATAGAGGTAGTTTTTTTTTAAATCCCAAACTAAGTGTTTGACAATGTAAATCATGAGCATGTCATGACAATATATATAGGAGTGTGAATGGTAAATTAAGCATGCAATTAAGGAGAGAAAAGGGGAATTCAAAGGAGAGGCATATATATTATACGGAGTAAATACCAGAGAGGGCAATCATGTCGGTTTGGGTAAGACCATGAGAAGCAAACAAAGAGTTGAGCTGTTTCAAGTTGAAAGTTGGCTGTGGGAGTCTCCCTTCCACGTTTGTCGCCTTTGACGTTAACCCGTCCCGTCTCCCCAACTCTACTCGGTACCATGGCCCACCTGCCTGCACCATCCATTGTGTATATATATAGGGGCGGTTCCCTAAGAGCCTGAGGCCGTCCGATACTCCGTTTGTAAAATTTACGGTTTTCACCCCTCAGTAAACCATTTCACCTGGCCCACCCGAACCCACTGGCCTACCACCTTCAATTGCATCCCCAAAGTTTAATTGATTTTAGAGTCAATATTTTGTCATTTTGATTTTGACTCCAAAGTCAATTAAACTTGGTAGACGCAATTGAAGGGGTGGGACGGTGGGTTTGGGGTCAGGAGTTTACCGAGAGTTATGAGGGTTAAGAATCATCAATTTTACGAACGGAGTATCGTATGGCCTCTTGCCATTGCTTAGCAATGTCAAAGAAACTGGGCCTATATATATAATCCCTCCAATTACTACTACTACTAGTCTACTTCTACTAGTGTATATCATCATCCCCAACTCAAATTACATTTTCCTAGAATTTGAAATATACACCTTTGTTTTTTTCCTTTTATATACTCCGTATATGATGATCAAATTAATAAGAGGAGACTTTATTAGAGACATTTCTAAGAGAAAATAATGACTGTTTTTTGGGACAGAGAAAGTATAATTTTTCATGTAGTTTTTAAGTAGATAAATTTTTAATTTGCAGTTTATATCAATTTTATTTTTCAATTTAACAATAATTCTCATATAAAACCCAACAAAAATATATATTCCTTCCATCCAACTATATATTTCATCTTTGACTTTTTGCAATCAAATTAACAAATTTTAAATGTCAATTAAATACATACTCCCCCCTTCCCGTGCCAAAAAACACATGATGTTATTTGTGAAGATTAAGTAAAATCTTAGTATTGCGGGATAATTGAAAATGTAGAGAAAAATGCAAAAAGTAATTGAGAAGAATTCTGTATATTTTAGAAAAAGGTAAAAGTTAAGTTATTTAAGAATGATTTTTTATTTAATTGATGATCAAAATTGGATGTCTTATAAATACTAAAAACTTAATAAAGAAAAGGTAGTGCAGGAATATATCTTGCCATGATCTGACCAAGTGTCCATACTTTATCCAGATGTACGTGGTAGGTGGGCCAAGATTACCTTAGAAAACAAAAAGTACTGTAGACCACGAAAAATGAGAGGGGAAAAAAATAAAGTGGTTGGTGGTGGTGGGCGACAACGACGACGCTACCAACGCTGGCTGGCTGGCATCAACAAATAATATGGCACATATTTACACGTGTCCGGCGGCCGGAGTAGACCAATTTCGCTGCAAATCACGCCTACGGCCGGGGCTGATCCCCGCCCACGGTGGTCGGCGGCGGCGTTGGCCACCGAAAAATAAACGGTTTTAGGCTTGAAGGTGCATACAGCATATTGGGGGTTGTGGTAGATTTCGTGCAAATCAAAAATTATAATCAGAAGCAAAAAATAAACCCCTGTAGAGAGTGTTGTGAGTGATAAAAACAAATGTGTTAAATCAAGAGTAGAAAGTAATTATTTCAAACTTTGGAGAAAATCATTTCTAAAGCACAATTTTCATTTTTAAAATTACAATTCATAATCTAAAATTGATTAAAAAACACTTAAAGTTCTCTTTTAATGAAGTCAAAGCTCAAAAGTTATTTTCAAAACACTCTCAAACACACTCTCCTTGAAAGAAGTATTTTTCGAGCTCATTTTAAACTTCTGAAATCATGATTTGTAAGCAAAATACAAGTTGTCAAACACGCTAAACTACGATTTGAGAACCATATACTCCCAAACGCTTCTATTTAGAGTAAAAAACTGATGAGATTTATTTTTAAAATAATTAGTCACAAGCACCCATATAAATATTGATACAAAAATAAACTTATTACATTTATTATAAACAATATTTTCCAATCATTATTTTATTCAATCAATATACCATATATTTTATACTCCGTATTTAATTTGAAGTCAAAAGTAAAGTACTGAACTACAAAAAAATTAGGCTTTAGTGAAATGAAGGCAAGTGTCAACTCAACTAAAAATTACGGAGTAATTTTGTAGAAGAAAAAAGAAGAGGTATATATGGGGATAGGACTAACTAGAGAAATAACATCCTGGGTGCAATTACAAGAATGTCCCCGCAAGACACCTTTTACTTCTACTCCGAGATCTTATTAATTATTAAGTCCTATTTATGGAATAAAAAAGTTTAAGTCCTACAATAAGAAAATCATTATGTTTTAGTCCTATTTAGTACACATTTCACATTTTTTTATATATTACCGTAGTATGATCAAATTAATATGATCAAATTTTATTATGATCAAATTGCTTGTTTAATTAACCTTAGTGAGGGAAAAAAAGAGGCTTTAGTGGAATGAATCCTAGCAATTGTCTAACTCAACTAAAAATTAAATTTTGTATATGCGGAGAGGACTATACTAACCAGAGAAATGACATCCCGGGCTGCAATTGCAAGAATGTCAGCACATGACACCTTGTTCCTGCACCCCGGGATGTTGTCCACGGCCTGCTTGGCCTTGATCACGGTGTCGAACCCGTCCCCCGCCAGCGAGAGGTTGTCGGGGTGGTCCTTCTCGGCGGTGTTCCCCGGCGTGGACGCCACCACCACCGACGCGTCGCACCCCTCGACGAAGCAGTCGTGGAAGAAGAGGCGGAGCGTGGCCGGGACGGTGACGAACGTCTGCCGGAACTTCTGGGCCACCACCCCCCTCACGGTGGCCTCCAGGCTGGGGCACACGGCGGAGTAGTAGTTCGGGCGGAGCTGCTGCGCGGTTGCGCAGAGGGAAAGGGAGAGGATTAGCAGAGAGATGAGGGGGGAGGGGTTATTATTATTGTGAGCCATTTTGGTTGGATGATATATTAGAAGTATATATTGTGTGGGCTTGAAATGTCTTGGCTGGTTCAAAATTGATGAGGTTTATTTGGCAAGTAGCAGGTAAGTTATGAGCAGAATTGGGTCTACTATATATACACATGCATGTAGAGTAAACTTATTTGCTTGAATTTGTTAATTTTCAGTAGTGGACCTAGTTGTCCACATGGGCTGGGACCCGGCCTAGCATGCGTCAACAATTATTACTAGTCCGTCTAAAAAAGTGTCACATTTTATTATTTAAAAATCATGAAAATTTTCATTTATTTATACTACCTCCGTCCTAAAGTATTTATCCACTTTCATTTTTATACATCATTCAATACATTTTTTTAATCCATTTTATCTTGTAATTTGTATATTAAAAAATTATAGAAATTATATATTAATATATATGTTAAGACAAATCAAACAAAATCACACATGATTATATTTAAGCTTACACATTGAGAGAATTTGATGAGTCAAAGTGCTTAGATGAACAGTTCCAAAAGTCAAAACTGGACGAATACTCCGGGACGGAGGGAGTATTTTTTATTTGTTATTTGATAATATAAAATATTTTTTTATTAGTTATTGACGTAGTTTTTCAATATGTAAATTTTATTTTTTTATTTATATACCAAAAAATCATTATTTTAATGCTTCCTATAAATTCAAATGTTACCTACCTCAACAAAAGGATAAGGCTAGCTATAGGAATATTTCAAATTATAAAATGTGGGTGGTGACAATCACAAGTTTAAACTTTGGTTGACTTGTTATCATCACCAGATATCAAAATTTCAGTCATAAATTTGCAACTCACCGTCATCGAATAAAAAAAATTAAACTATGTGTACATTAAAACTTGTATCTCATTTTGTACCTCAAAGGCATGCACCGCCATTTTGTGCTAGTGCGATACTAGTGTGATGGTTTACATTGACAAAAAATTTTAGTGCAAACTTTTTTAGATGAACTAACATTTTGTGTCAGTATAAACTGCTAAAATGCGGTGCATTTTTTAGAGTATACTTTTGGTGTACCCCTAGCATAGTTGAATAAAAAACATAGATAACTATTATTGTGAAAATTTGATACCTCAAGTATAAGTAAAATATAACATTTATCTTCAAAATAGAATCTTCATATTTTTATCACAAAAAAGAGGAGTTTATACTGTAACATTATGACACTATATAGTAACATCTCGGTGTATTTTTTGGTACTATACATTGGTATCGTCATTGGTATTGTATACTTATTTTAAGCACCACGATATCCGTGTTTAAGAGAGAAAAGACATGAAGTTCTTAATTTGGTATTTTTCCCATGTTTTAGTGTTTTACCACTAGTTTAGTTTGTTTTTCTCAATATTTTAGTTCTGAAAATACATGTAAGCTTTTTGGAATATAAGTGTAAAAACTAAATTTTCTATAAAAAATCATTCAAAACATGATCGAGCAAATTAAATAATATTATTTTGGAATAAAATCATGAACATGTTTTAAACTAAGTACTTTATTCATTATAGGTCGGGGTATTTATACATACACGGGAGGAGGTAAAATCTAGGTAGACAAAGAAACAAATATTTTGAATAATATGAGTAATATATCTACCATATTTAACATTCTCTCTTAGATATATTATCGTTCATTATACACTAACAACATTATGCTACTTGATAATGTTGGGTAGGTTCTTCAAGGCCTGCATTAACTGATACTGCAAGATCAGTTATGCTACCTCATCAAAAAAACTTACTAAGAAAACCGAGTGAGACAAAACTTAATTAGTTAAGGGAAAAAGAGTACAACATGTATAATGTTCTCTCAAAATAAAATTATACCCCCCTCAAATTAATTTATTTCTTTTAGCATGCAAAGTCCAAAAGCTTTGGTGAGATGTGCTTCGTTCTATCTCCCTTGATGTAGCCTTCATTCATCCGAGTTATACATGTTGCGTTGTCTTCATATATAATCGTGGCATTCTTCTTGATTTCTTCCAAATAGCATGCTCTTTGTACGACATTGATCACCAATCTCCACTACAAAATTTTGCCAAATCTGCGATGGATTATGTCACAAAACCTCTATTTTGGTCGCAGAATTAAAAATTGCAACAAGATTGTGACGGAATAAATCTGTCGCAAAAATATTGTTGCATTTCCAACATTTGCAACAGAAAAGAACATTTGTCGCAAACATGCAACAAATCTGCAACGGGAAGGGGATCTGCCTACTTTGCAACAAAATTTGCAATCTGTTGCAGACTGCGACGATTTCTACGACAGAACTATAGACTTTTTTATTTGTAGCCTACGATGGATAATTTTCGTCGCAAATGAACCAGAATTCATAACCCAGGTCCCCTGCAATTCATTTTTTTACCACCAATACACAACATAGAAATAACAACAGTGAAACAACACACGATTCTTCGAATTCATTAAAACATAATTCTTTGTTCAATTCATTGTCAATTAATCATAACACAAAATTCATTAAAACACAATTTTATCCAATTCTTTATCAATCACAATAAAAAATTCATTATAACACAAAACTATAATAGCTAATTTATGCCACACAACCGGTTCCTGAGCCTCCCATCCCATCGTCAGGGTCTTGAGGTGTCGGAAGATTTTCCACCACACATTCTTCGAATTTGTTGAGCAACTGTGAACTCAATTTTATCCAACCTCGCCTTCATGACTTCATTTTCTGCTCTTAGCCGCTCAATCTTTGAAATATCACTAGTCTTTCTTCTGCTTTAATATCTAGGTTTAAAGAGTTTCATTTGTTCGGCCACCAACTAGTTCAAAAATCTCTTGGTCCGTGACTTTAAGCCCGATTCCTCGGCCATTTATTTCAATTATAAGGAATCAATTAATGAAATACATAATGAATATATAATAAACATATAGAGTATATGTAATCATCACATTGTCGCAATGTATTGAAATTTTATTAATAAGAAGTGCATGTGCATAATTCATATTTACCTCAAGTTGTGCATTTTCTAGATCTATCCATGTTTTTTCATCATGTTTGTGTGCTTGAAAGCATCCACCACTGTCATTAGAGAGCTTCAAACTTTTCAGTCTACAATATAAAAAACATTGCAAGTTTATCAAATAAAATATGTACATATTTATAATTAACATATAAATTTAAAAGTTAAAAAGTATTAATATGTATTCATTCATTAATTACTTACCAATCTGGCAAGGTGTTCAGAAAAATGAATCGACCCTCCAATATAGGTCCCTATGGCTACACCTTCATTCCTCCCCTTTTTTCTATTCTTTTTCTTCACTTCAGATTCCTGCTTAAATTCTTTGGAATTCCAAAACTATACATATGTATAAGATCAGGATTATTAGAAGAAGTTATATATATAGATACATATATCCAGTATGTTTTAGATACTCAATGCTATAATAATATGAATATTAAGAAGATGACTTATACATATAGAAAAACTGTAATACATTCAAAACTAAATCACCTTGTCCCAACGACCAATAAGCTCAGTAGGGGGCTTATTGTGAACCACTCTCGCATTATGTTGATTGTAGGTAAAGCGACTATACAGTCTTCTGCCCGACACATAAAAGCATCCCTGACCATATCATAAGGAATGTGACGATCTTAGCCGTAGTGTTTATATATTCAAAGAAACAAAATATTATGTACTTATACTTATTTTTAAAATAGAATATTAAAATTTATAAGTCTTCTAGTACGTATGAAAACAAGTCTTGGAACTCTCGCCAGTAAAAATCTTGCGTCTTTGGCCCAATATTTGTACACTTTGTCTCTTCAGGATCCCCCTCAGATAAAATGAGGGTGTGATTAGGTGACACACGACAGTAGTGATCTTAACCCTTATATTATTCTATAAAAAAATAGAAAAAAAATCAATATATGTGATAATGATATATACAACTATATTTTAATTTTCATCATAATTTACGTGCCATCAGGATCAACGTATACATGTTGATCCCTCATGAGTGGGTCCAATTGCTCATCCACCTCATCGTCCTCCTCTTCTCGGTCATCCACCTCATTTTCTCTATGCTCACTCTCACTGTCGAAAGATTGCAATGTAGAGGGCTCGAAACCATCCAACATGGTTAATTCTCCAATGTTGATCTAGCTGAGCCAGCAACATTATCTTTGAGGAAGACTGAGACATAGGCTCGGCCTGGCACGCTGGTTACTGCACCGGTCTTGCTCAGTATAATTAAGAAAATATGTGACCCAGTCAAACTGCTACACTGGTCTCACACCATTCTTGCACATGTTTTTCAACGAGCTTGAGCCCAATCGAATTGGACGCCAGTCGCACATCAGTTTCAGCAAAAGAGGGAGCTGAGATCATATCGAGGATGCTCGATTCATTTTAAGCCATCTATCTGAGGAGCTGATCACATGAAGATATTTACATCAATCGGTCGGGCTAACACTGATCTTCAATAAAGCTACCGCATCATATTCAATTCTTATTAACTAACGTCGTTGTCATCAGTATACTAATTTCGTCACGCATCATTTGCTTGACTTGTATTAACATTGGCCTCGACGAAATAACTTTTTGAAGCATCGTTGTTTCATTGAACTAATTAAAATGGCTCTCCTTACGATAGTTATCCACGCGTATTTTAATCACTTAACACCGAGCTCCTCGATAAAGATAATAATTATTTGAGCACAGCATAGGGCGATCAAAAAAAAGTTGTACGTATTATTTTTTGCAGGAAAATATTTCATTCAGGAAATTAGAGAGTTAACGAAAACTCGGAGGACTAGCAATATCAACTGGTCAAGAATGCAAAATATGACAACTGAAGATAACACTCGGAGGACTGCTGCGCTTTAGTTTCTTAAGTTGATGATATTCACAACTTAAAAAAGTGGAGGACATCTTGATCGGAAATAATACGTGGCGCGGTTCACATTTTCTAATTATTTACAAAAGACACTCAAAACGGGCTTGTTTAATAAAATGAAAGGATAAGAGAATATTTCTCTAAAGATGCTCCCCCTCCCGCCTATAAAAGAGTGGGTTTGACCTCAAAATTGAGGGGCTCCTCTCATCACTCTCCCCTTTATATTTATCTCTCTCTAGATTGTATATTTTCTTCTTCTTCATTGAGCTTATAGCTCCCCCATTAATGACTTCTACGCCTAAACTATGTACCGTGTACAACCTCCGATATCAATAAAAATCCCATGTTGGCAAGCTAACGCAAAAAAAGGCTCGCGGGTTTCTCCTGATTTGGGTTTCCATGTCAAAATTCTTGTGTTTATATTTTGGTGTAGTTTTTAGACTAGTGTATCGTTTTTACCTGGCTAAAAACGATATACCGGTCGATAATTTACACCATCAATTATTATTCACTAATATATTATATATTTATATTGTAAATTGTTATAAATTAATATTATAATTTTGAAATTATATATATATATATATATATAACATTTTAAATATTAATATAGTCCTTTTTATCAAAATAAAAATATATTAAAATGTTGAAAGAGTCTGGTAGAAGGTCCGTGGATTTGGGCGTTGTGGACCAAATTTTGAGGAAAGGCAAAGCTAAAGCCACCTTCAACGGTTTGAGCTTACATGGTTCTCAACGAAGACACGCTGTCTCTTCCTTCCCTACTATCTCTAATCAATTCATGGTCGATGCTATGACGGATCAAGAATTTGAACAATATTTGAGAGATAGGACAGACGCCAATCTTCAAACTCTTGAAGATATCGTTGAATCGACAAACGCCATTCGAAGATATAAAATCTGATTTATTCGTTTATCATTTTTCAAAAGAATAAAAAAATGATGAAGTTTTTGGAAATTGTAAATACTATGGCAGCGTCATAAAAATGAAAATTCCCGGCGGTTATGGTGTTTTGGAAAACACGTAAGGCGAGGTACCCCGTGGAGTATACCAAATGCGCGCCGAAAAAGAAGGGACGACAAGAAGTGCAAACCTAAATTTCTCGATTTGCAAATAGGGGTAAAGGCGACCTTTTTTGTTTATAGCGACGAAGCCGACGAGTAAAATAAACAAAAAATGGCCGACATGATTTTTGAAGAAAATTTGCCATACATGTTTTATGAAAAACTTGTTTTTAATGATTATTGTCAAAATGCACTAAACCCTTAAGCAAGAGGTTTTTCAAGAAAAAAAATAAGAGAGAAATTATTAGACAATATAAAGTTGAAAAAATGAATTTGGAAAATTTGTCTTATATGGGTATTTTTATCATTGGATAGATAGTGATTGGATTATGCATAAATATGTTTTTACATTTCGTAATTTCAATGAATCTCATACGGCTCAAAACATTTTTGTATTGCTTGAGCATATCTTGCAAGAATACAATTTAGGTAATAAAGTGTTTGCATTTTCTTTTGATAATACTTATAATAATACTGCTATTATTCCTAGACTTCAAGAAATTTGCATGTACTAAGAGTATGGGTAGATTTCTACATCAAAAGTGTGTCTATCATGTTTTATGTTTTAAATTTATGTGTTCAACAGGGATTAAAACTATTAGGGGGTTGACAAACATTAGAAATGGATTAAAAAAGATTTGGGGTGCTAATACGGAAGCGTGGAAGTTATACTATAAATCACTATTAGATGAAATAATACATACAAGTTGATAGCATAGATTCTAAGCTACAAAGATGAACTTGCTTCATTTCTTAGGAATGGACTTCGTTTCATGATTTCATTGAATGAATTTATTATTTTTGAAAAAATTGAATGTCGTATTAGAAGTTTTTAATAGCGCAACTATTACTTTCTTGCATGTTCACCAACTCGCTACAAATAGATTTTTAAAGATTGTGTTACAATTGCAACATGTTTTCGTGAAAGTTTATCTGATCTAGAGTTGTACCCCTATATCGCTCCTATGATGAATAAATGGTGTGCTTATCATTTGTAATTACTCATATTCATAAAATTGGTATTATTTGTGATCTTGGCTTAAAATTGAAAATTTTCAAATTCTGATTGAGTATTATTACACTTGTTTTTTAGATGAAAATAATTATTATTACAACCATTTAATACAATGGACACAAGAAAGAGATAATGCTATTAATCTTTTTGAGGCTTTATTTAAAGAATTTCAAGGAATATACGTAATGTACCGGAAGCGAAACAACACCTCCTCTGCCTCCCAAAAGCAAAAAAAGGTTTTAAAGGGATAGTCGGTGAGCTTATTTGGCAAAAAAAAGGTAAGCGTGGTCACGCTTCGACAAGTTCATGTGGTACAACTGTAAGGCCGCACCACGAACTTGCTATGTACCAAGGAGTGCCACGCGATTATGACGAGGCCGACGTGGACTTTGACGTCCTCTCATGGTAGAAGCGAAATGAACACATGTTCTCATGTCTCGGAATGCTAGCCAGACAGTTTTATCCGTCATAGTATCAACCGTAGCCGTGGAACAGGAATTCAGTTCTAGCGGCAACATTCAGTTTTAGCCGTGGAACAAGAATTCAGTTCTAACTCTCTTCAATCTTGAGACTCCTACATCAGAAGAAGAAATAAGTAGATTATGGAAAAATGTTTAAGAATGAGTACAAGAGTATATGAGAATAAGTACTATTGAGTTTTAGAATGAATATTACATTATTCGTAAATAAATATTAAACAAATGTATAAAAAAGAGTACAACATCATTTTAGGATAGTATTCCACTCTTTGAAAATAAATATTATTCCGTACATTATTTTAAAATGAATAACCTATTTTTTCAAATGAACCTGTATAGAGTATAGACCCTCACTATAACCCCTATCTTTGCTCCAATCTTACGGGTACTTTACGAATCCTTCAACCTGCTCGTTTCAGAATTAGATCAAAGCTCGCTGCGGAAGTTCTTCATCTAATCACCATTGCATTCATTTGAGACTCAATATACTGAGAGTTATCTGAACTTGCATGTTTAGGAAGAAGAAAAGCTCTGTGAATTCTAAAAATGGCGAATAGCTATGCAAGAGTGAATGCGCCGTTGTCAAGATTCGGAGTATTGGTGGCCCAGTTGGAATCCATAGTCGCCTCTGCAGTTCACAAGCCTCCTGACCCTCTCCTCTGCTTTGATCTCCTCTCTGATCTCATCTCCGCCATTAATGAAGAGCCTAAGGTCAGCCTTTTCTCTCATGTTTCTCTTCGGATCTCTATCTAATAAATCAAACCCTCTTCGTTCATCCTACTAGCCCTTCCGTAGTTACCGTGCATAATTGATCCTGTCATATGCCTTCTCCATTCTGTTCCCTGATATCATTCGACAGATGATTGCCATAAGCTAGACAAACCCGACATAAACATTTGTTTTTGATTTGGAAAGGTTATCTTTCAGGCATCATATTTTGTTGGGGAATTGTGTTCTGTCATTTCACTAACTAATATACACTCTTAACAAACATTTCAATTTTTTTTCAATAATGAGAATGCTTTTAGTTCCCTACTTCCGTCATGTTTATGAGAACACTACTTATGTGGCGCCGCAACTAGTAGGGTTTTGATATCACTTTATTGTTAAATTAAATGGCTCGGTCTTAAGTTGAATGTTGATTTCGTGCATCGTTAGCGCATGAGCTCAAGCTTGGTGATTGATATTCGTAGTTCAGGAATCCATACTGCTGTGCCAGAGGAAATGCGAGGATGCTATTTATTCTCTACTTGTGCTTGGTGCAAAAAAGCCTGTACGACACTTGGCATCTGTGGCTATGGCGAGGGTCATACAAAAGGGTGATGCCATTTCGATATATTCCAGAGCTAGCAGCTTGCAGGGATTTCTCTCAGATGGAAAGAAGAGCGAGCCTCACCCAGTTGCTGGTTCGTCATTCTTGAATTCTCACATTCATCAAAGTCCAGTATGATTGAAAGTTATTTAATTAGGTATTTAATCCATTTCTTTCCGGGTGGGAAATTTGAATGTACTATGGTGATGCCATCTTTTCCCATCATAGACTACAAACTGCTCCTGTATTTTAGTGAAAGGACCTAAAGACTACCCGTTTGAGCCACTCATGCTCCTACACTGACTTTAGTATTCCCCAGCGTTTCAACTTGTTACCATTTTATATTCATTCCCTTCCTTCATATGACATTTTTATGGTGCTGTGCACAAAGTATGACACTCTTTTTGTTGAAAATGGTCCGTGTACTCTGTAGGTGCTGCTGAGTGCTTGGGTGAATTGTATTACTACTTTGGGAGAAGAATTACTTCTGGATTACTGGAAACAACAAGAATTGTCACAAAGATGTTGAAGTTTAATGAGGTATTTATGCTTTAACATGATTATTATAACATCTGTTTCTTTTATGAGGTGTGTAAATGAGCATTTCTTGTCAACGTTACATAAAAATGTTTAGTTATTGTTGCATTGAAGTTAGAACTGAGAAAAATCTTACATTTGTATTATCTTGAATCTTGATCGATAAGACTTTTTAGAAAAAAACATAATCCTCCTTACAATGATAATTGATATGGAATTTATGCACTATTTATAGGCTATATTTATCAAAATCCTACTCTAAATGTCATAAGAACATCATATGATTATCAATAAAGAGATATATGGAAAAATATAAGAGTAAGAGAAACTTTTCTATGAGAATGAATCGGAACAATGCACATCCTAGGTGGGGACTAGGTATCTACTCAATGATTTTTTAAAGAGGTAAACATAAGTTCCCAACAAGGAACTACAATATACTACATATTCTTAAGGTCTAAGGCCAAATTTTTCTTTAAGATGTACCCCCAAGTGGATTGTGTAGTGGACAACAAGAACTATGAACATTGCCATGGAAACAAATATAGAGGTTACATTCGGTATATTCTGACCCCCCAACGGAGTTGGAATTATTTTGTTGTCATCTATCAAGATATTATCATTGGCAAACAACATACACCAAGGTAAATTATCTTATAGTCTTAGTTATTTCATCCATATTCGCCAAAAAAAGAAATAAGCTTAAAGTGATAGATGGAGACATTGAGTAATATTTGAACTCTCTCTTTCTCTCTCCATTGCTTTCCTTCGAACATGGTTCCAAAGTTATTGATAACATATTAACATATTCTAACTTTCATCCTTAGAATATTTTGTAGAAAATTTGTGAGCTCTTCACAAACTTTGGGATAAGGCGCGTTAAAACTTTTCGGGGTTTTGTAAAATTGGCGATTGGAAAACGCAGGAGCTATGGAAATAATGCAAGAATTAAAAGTCTAAAGTAAGAACACACTGGTTTGGGAAATCCCTACTCTAGTTTCTTAACGCTTCTCCTTAAGGATTTCCAAATCCACTACGTTCCAGCCAGCCTCTTGAACATTGGGGATTTGGGGACAACGTTGACATTTTGGCAAATAGTGATACAGTAGGAATTTAGTTCTCTAGACATTCTCTTACAACCACTTTCAGATGAGGGATATTGGCTTATTGAAATAATATTTGGGTATTAAAGAATCATGAAGGGATCGTATCACAAGTATTTACTTAATTTGTTGACATACACGAGAAATTCAGGAGCATGACTGTGCAAGACTTCCATAATTCCCAATGTACATTTGATTTAAGAGGGAGTCTCATTTTATAAACTAGTATATGCGACTAATTAGAAAGTTGAATTATCTCATTGTGACCCATCAAGCCATTGCTCATCGAGTTAATATTGTGAGTTAGTATATGGATCCTCCAACATTTGATCATGTGTGATAATCAGGTAGTGATCCCTAAATCCTCAATTTCTGTGTTTCACATATGGATATGAGAATATCGATGTTGATTGTCATCTGATTCTATAAAAAAATCAAGCATTTGTGCATTACATGCTCTGTTAGTTCTATTGTTTTTTAGTGGTTTTGACTATTACGATATAGTATCTGTTCATTCTTAATCCTATTGTTGAATGAGCTGAGCTAAATGTGTACCACATTTCTAGTGGTCATAGAATTTACTACATTTGTAATTGTAGAATTGAATTTTGAAACGAGTGGGGTTGTGGTGATGATAACTACAAAGCTGAGGACATTTCTATGGCTATACTTTTGGTATGGTCCAGGGTAATTTTTATGAATTCATGTAGGATAAGAGTGTACAAACTACACATCGAAATGCTATGAATTTATTTCTATCACATACTTCATAAAGTAGGCTAGTATATTAAAACTTTTACTACAATATCTTAATTTTTAGTTATGCTATCTTGATCTTTGATGAACTCAATTGTTATTTCATTTTTCAAATCATATGGGCATTTAAAATTTGTGAACCAAATGCATTATCTTGAATCTAATTTCATAAGATCATTGATATTTACTTCTATTCCATATTAGGGTTCATAAACAATATTCAAAAGGTCAAATTACATCTTTTTTCCTTAAAATATTTTTATAAAGGTTCATAGAGCACTCTGTTCTTAAATAAATGCAACCTTAAAATTTTCACGTTTGCCATCTCATAAAGTAAAGACTAAATTCCAAGAAATATCCTTTCTAGTTTAGGTTTTTCCTTGTTTAGTCCACCCCACAAATTAATACTGCTTTTGGTCGTATGTATTTGAGAAAACTTCCACCAAAGGTTGTCCTTTATGTATATTTTATTTTATACCAACAACAACAACCTAGTAGAATCCCGCTACAACATGGTCTAGGGAGGGTACACAGTCACAGACCTTACCTCTACTAAAAGTAGAGAGGCTGTTTCCAAGAGACCCCCATCTCAAGCAACACAGAGGACAACTAGCACAACAAAAGCACAATACTACAAAAGCCCAAGGAGCAAACAAAAAGGGAAGAAAAGCGTGCTAAAATTAAAAGCACATAAATAGATGTAAAAAGAAAGACTTCAAGCCTATAAAGCACACAACAAAGAGAATACAAACTACCACCTCTTATTTTATACCAATACTTTTAATGTTAAGATTATTCCGTCATTATTCCCTCGTAAAACTCTCTAACCATTCTATTCTATAAAAGTATTTTTTAAAATAAAATTATGTAAAAAGGTAATTAGTACTACCTTTTAGTTCAATTCAAAATATATTTAGTCGAATAAACTGGAGTATTATTTGATAAAAATTATTTTTTTTGAAAAGAAAACTATGAAATTTTATATAAGAGAATAATAACTATGGCATGTGCTTAATAAATTGTATAAAATAAAATAATTATTTTTATTTATAATATTATTTTTAACGAGTACTAAACGTGGAATAAACTCCATTTACAAATGACGTCCATCAAAATTTACTATCTAATTTAATGATAAATTAACATATTCGTAATATTAAATGGAGAAACTGTGTTGGATGTGTTATCAAATACGTAAGACCACAAAGAGCATTAGTTTGTAAGGTGGACTAAACATTTAAAAACACCAACTACAAAGGACTATTTTTTGAATTTACACTAAAGTAAACTATGTTTTGGTAGAGATTATAAAAAGTTGATATTGCGAAAGTTTATATTGAGACACACCTAACAAAACCCTACAAGGCCCACGTGCCTATTTTTCTTTATATACTCCCTTTGTTCCACAAAAAGAGTTTCTATTTTCCCTTTTTAGATGTTAGGATGTCCCCAAAAAACTTCCTACTTTATTTCGTTTTAAAGAATTGTACTCGTGGCGCACAAAACTTCTCTCTCAACAAATTCCAACTGATCATTTTTTCAATTTTCTACACTTTTCTAAACCCCGTCAAAGTCAAACAAGGAAATTTTTTAAGGGACAGAGTGAGTATTCATGAAAAACAATCAAGTGTGAGTGCATGAATACTGTAAAACCCTCCTCTGTTACATTTATTTAAGAACAAAGAAAGTATCTAATAACGAGTTACTCCAGGATTTTGTGAGATATGAAGGTCTAAACATGCTTCAAAAGGCTTTGGAAGGATCAGGTGGCAGTGCTGCATCGACAGCATATATAGAGGCATTCCGAATCATAATGCGAACAGGGGTTGTAGACAAATCAGTTAATGTTAGAATTGCTGGGGCTAGATGTCTGAAGGCATTTGCTAACATTGGTGGACCTGGATTAGGGACTGGAGAACTTGAGAGCTCATCATCTTATTGTGCTAAGGTTGGATGATTGTCTCTATTTTCTCTTTCCACTTCCATGTTTGTTATCCTATTATTTATTGATTTTGTTGTATTGATTCCTTCACTTGAGCTCAAATTTGCTGCTTCATTTTGAATCTTGTAGGTGCTTGAGGACCCGGCACCATCCGTTAGAGATGCCTTTGCTGAAGCCTTAGGAGCACTGCTTGCTCTTGGAATGAATCGTGATGCACAGGTGAGCATATTTTGCTTCTGTCCTGGACTTGTTTCTTTCATCATTTTGTAAAATGTTATTCTTAATAGGTGAATCCAAGGGGAAAAGTTCATGTTACACCCAAAAAAATCCAAGGAGGTCTAGACAAGCATTTGGTTTTACCCTTTATAAAAGGTATATCTTAGTATGCCTTCTCATCTGTTCTTTGTTGATGATTATTATTTTTGCACACGGGACAGATCTTGTGCACACTGGTAGCAAGCTGCCATAGGTAGATCTTCCTCTTCCTAGGATCCTTTGTCCCAAGACGCAATGGCTTTTGCCCAGAAACATTCTACGCCCAGGAAATAATTGTTTCACTAATTGTTTCACGATTATGTTCTGCGTATTAACTTGTGACTGAAACTGGAAGGCAAGTTTTATGGAGCAGTAGTTAGACTTGCTTTGTTGTATGAGGGGAAGAGTTGGCCCCCAAAGAACACCCACATGCAGAAGATGATGGTGGGTGAAATGAGGAAACTTAGGTGGATTTGCGGGTGTACTAGGAATCATTGCCTTTGCGTCTCAATGAAATGATCACATAACAATTCAACAAAGCCTAAAATAATCTCTTACATAATGGTCAGTTAAAATGCACTTAAAGTACATACATTATGCACTAGAGTGCCAGTGTTTAAAACATGGCACCATTAACATGATTTGCCCAATCTTTAGAATTTAAGATGCGCATTTCTTCTCTTTTTCTTCATAAAAGTTATTCTCGTTTGAACCTAACTTTACAAGTATGTCAGTATGTGTGGGTGCACGTTCATATCTTTATTTTTTCGTGGGTGGCAGGCTTACTTCCACTGAGTGTCATGAAGAACATGAGTATTTTGTTGGATAATTTAGGTTGTTAGTGTACCTTCCATTTTCAACTATTGTAGATCTGTAGGTGTATTGAAGCGAAGGAGGCAAAAGAGGTATTAAGTATTAACATGATGAAAAGGAGAAGCCCGCACAATGGAGGTGAAGCACAATGATTCTGTTGTACAAGAACAAGGATAGTATCTAGCATTTTAAAACATATAAAGGCATTAAACTTCTCTTCCACACGATGAAGGTTTGGGAAAGAAGGATTAAGAACTGAGTGACTAGTTTAGAAAACCAATTCAGATTCATGCGTAGTTGATTGACCAAGAGGGGTTTGATAGAGCATCAGAATTATAGGAATAGAGATCTCCTTATGGTGTTTGTTCACCCAAGGATAGGGTAATGCACAGCCCTGATGAAGTCTTATATCAATGCTGTGCCTGGGAGATGTGCTGGTTGCATATATCCGAGCAATTTCACACATGTCTGATGGAGCCAAGACTAGAGCAAGGATGCTGTGAGGATACTAAGGGTCCGTTTGGAAAAGGGGAAAATGATTTCCAGGAGTCATTTTCCCCATTTTCCAGTGTTTGGACAAATAGGAAAACGCGGGTCAAAGGAAAATAAAATGTAGTCAACTGGAAAATGAAGGAGCAAATACATAATTAGCGGAAGACATTTTCCGGATGCCCGAGCGCTCTCTCTGTTCTACATTTCTATGCAAAGCTCTTTGTCTCTGCTAGCCACTCTATCTATATCGGTCACTCTCCTTTCTCTCTCTCTCTCTCATCACTATCCCTTTATCACACTTTGGAAAATTATGTTTTGTAGCTGAGGAGGGATTTACGCACAATCCTGGGCACAAGGTTGATTGAGTTTTGTGTCCAGTGCACAAGGTTGATTTTCTGGGCTTTAAAACTCGATTATCTAAAAATTAGAGTTGATTATGTTTTGATTCCAGTGCACAAGGTTGATTTTGTAGGCTTTGAAGCTTGATTTTCTGAAAATTAGGGTTCTGCTTGGTTTCAAGTTGAGTAGGACGAAACATGAGTATATGGAGTGTATTCTGAGAGACATACCACATGCCGAAAGAGGTGATTGGACATGATATGCTGTTTTTGCAGCTCACCAAGGACCTGACCCTAGATATGAGAGTTTGGAGGTTGAAAAACGAAGTTGTACAGTAATCTGACTTAGGGCGTGGGTTATGGGAGGGAGTAAATTGTAGAGTGGTTGCCTTAGTAGGGGTTTGTTTATTGGCCGATTCCTTTATTTCATAGTTACTCTATCCTTGTTCTTTTTTTTTTTAAATTTGATTTTCTAATTTATTTTTAAATTTTCTTTTGTCACGCGTATTTGAGAAACTCTATCTTCTTATGTAAGGTCCCGCGTAAATGCACTCTCTATAAACTCTCTTGTAGGACCTTACCTTGTTTATTGCTATTTTTGTTGTTGTTGTCATGTTTTAGTTTTAGAGACGGTTAATTGTAATGATCAAATTCTTATACACATTGACATTTTGCAGCAAGTGGACCTCGTTCAAAGTATTTGCGGGTCGGCCTTACCTTATCATGGGTGTCATTTTTACAGGTAGCCTGTTGCTCGTGATACATTACATTAGCTAGATGTGTTTTGTTTCACTATGGCCAACAATGTGGCATTCCTCATATTTCAAATGTGATAGTTTTTCTGAACATCATATAAAAGGTACAAGTGGGTGGTGAGCTCTTTGGCACCAGAATATCTACTACCTTCGTTCTAATGTACTTCAGAGTTTGACTTTTTCAAGTCAAATTGGATGAACTTCAAAGCTCAACTTTGTAAAAATTGTATTGCATATTTGCATATTAGTATAACAATGATTTCATTATATTTATCTTGTGGAAAACATTCAAAAGTTTATTTCATTGCATTAATATGCAATACAAATCTAGTATAATTGATAATTAAAGTTCGTTTGCAAAAAAGTCAAACTCGATGAATACATTGGAACAAAGGGAGTAATTGTCATTTTCATCAAACGTTAGTTTCCTTGTGATAATGGAGCTTAAAGAGTCATCAATGACAAAATTTTTAGCTCTGGGCACATATTAGAGTAAATTTAAATGGCACATTAAACTTCCTTTACTTCTTACTTTATATGAACTATGAAGGATAGCAAATGTAGCAATGCATTGGGGTAAGACTCCGTACATCTTTCTATAAATCAGTGGAGTACATCACTTCAAAGAACTTTGTTTGAACTTATTAGTTCTCATAAATGTTTGATTTGATTTAAATCTTACCGATCTGTTCTGAATCGATCTGATTTGATCTGATTCTAGTTTAAGTTAAATGTGTTTCTGAAGTGGCTTGATCTGATCTGATTTGTATTTTTGCGACTTGATTCCAATTAGAATAAGTTGAAGAGGACATGCCCTTAGAGCTTGTTCTCCTTGTTATTAGGGTCTGATCTGATTCGTAGTTTTATTTAAAGCTGTTTCTCATTTGATCTGATTCCAATAAGAATAAGTAATACAACGTAAGTAATAAAGTTATGTTGAAGAGTACAAGCTCTTCGTAGCTAGCCCAATAAATGAATTTTGCATAGTTGAATGTCGCTCACTAGTAGTGATACACACAGTTACTCCATCATAACTCCAGGACTTTGCATATGTAGAATCAACCATGAATTCTTGGCTTGGAAAATAAATATTGGATTGTTACTATGTTAGATCATGGTCTCTAGCGGTTTAGCTGCAACTCCAGTAATAGCTTTCTAATGTGCTTGTGGTAACGACAATAGAAGAGTTGGCAAATATTAGACTGGTGAATCAACACAGTTTTTGAGGATGGACACAGCATCCAATAAAGTTGCTGGGTCTATATTCAACAAATGATCAAATAGCCTTGAAAATGTGTGATTGAAGGGTAAAGATGGCAATTACGACTGTGGTAGATTGTAATTGATTATCATGTTGCAACGTCTTCATATATAGTTTTCCTATTAAATTTGATTTTGGCATCTCTTGCGTCTAAAACAGAAAAAAAATGCCAATGCTTGAAACTCGATCTCCTCAGTTTTTAGAATTTAAATATGTTGAACAGATCTTTTGACGAATACAGAATACAGTTCTTACTCATCAACCGATTAACATAATTTAGAGAGAGATACACAAAGCCTAACACTCCATGATTTGGTGATTTTTTTGTGATATTTTATTTTGGAAGAAAGACAAAAAAAGAAAGACAAATAAACAAAACAGAAAGAACAAGAACAAATGAAAAGGGTAGGAAAGAGAACGACTCTTATACCAAACTGTTACAAATACATTAGGGAATGTAGCGGAGTACATGTGGCTGGAAGGAAGAGGGAGCAGTCTGTGATTAGCTTCTCAGAATTACAAAATTTGACTTTTAAGTTTTAACTGTTGGTTATTTTATTTGTGATTCTACAACTAATTCTGAGATTAGGCAAGCGACCTAAGAGACCTACCATTATTAAACTAGGAAACATGAATCCTTATTTAGAAATATTAACTAAAATAGAATAAGACTACTAAATGAAAACTTATAATAATAACAATAATAATAATAATAATAATAATAATAATAATAATAATAATAATAATAATAATAATGCACTCAAGAACAACAACAATACAGAGTAATAATAATAATAACAGTAATGACTATCATATGCTTAAATAGCAGTTGTATTTGTGCTCTCTTTTGTAAGACGTGCAAACAAACCACTTCAAATAAGACTTCAAAGCTATTTTTACAGGCCATTCGTTTGAAGTACTCTCTTCCTGATAGTGAGCTTGATAAGTTTGCCATCCAAGTTATGGGCATGCTTTGCGTAGACAATTCTTGGGACACTCAAGCACTGGTATGTTTATTTTCTTATCCAACACTTAAGTTATATGTCTGATTGTGGCACACAATCATCTGAGTGGTTGAAGTTTTATTTTGTCTTCTGCTCCTCTCTTATTGGAGTGAAAGTGGCGCATGCCCAACGAAACTTTGCTTGGATATTAGCAGGAATGGTTTTAAGATCACATTTTATCACTTTCATTGTGTACCGTGCATATTACCACATCAGTTGGCATGTTTAATGAGATTTCCATTCCCGTGCTCTCTCACTTGGGCTTAAAAAGTTAAACTTTTGCTGGCTTAGACTCTTATAGTTGTATTATGTGGAGCTTTTCATATATCCAGAACCATATATCTATCCAGCCATTAAATTTGCTAGGCTCCCTAGCCTCAGCAGTCAGCGCTGCATCTGGTGTTAACAATCCACAAAGGTAATTAATTTTTTTGGGGTAATTTTGTAGATGGGATGTCTTCCTTTTTTAGCATTTAGTTGCCTGGGTAATACAAGAGCATTATGGATAATGTTGTCTCGGGGTCGTTATTAGTTTATTAAATATTTGAGTTCGATGAGCAGAAGAATATACTAGCTAATTCGTCTACAATCATCCAGTACTGCACAGCTTGTTGCATACTTGGTAATTTTGTTTAGTTTTTATTTATCTGCATTGTGTTTTTTGAAGGCATGCGTCCTTTACATTCTTCGAGTTGGTTTAACGGATCAAATGAGTGAAGCTACTCAAAGTGGCTTTTTGGTTGTTTTGAGCAAGCAGGTCTTCTTTTAGTTGCATTTATTCAATTTATTATTTTTATCTGTAACATTTATCGTAGATGATTCTAATGGCACTTAGTGTGCAGCTTCAATCTCCCGACACGACTTCTTCAATGCGAGTTGCTGCTTTACGCACCCTGTCTTATGCTTTGAAAACACTGGGCGAGGTGAAAGAATTTTTTGGGGTCTACATGTTTTTGCCCGAATCTTTTCGTTGTTGAAACTTGTTATGCTCTTCTTCAGATATCCAGTTTTTTCTGCTGTCGTTGATTTCTTGTAATTATGTATATAAAGACGGGTTCAGTAGGGTATCCCAATTAGATTTCCTGCTCTTTTTAGTGAATCAAACTGAAACACAGAATGAAAAATCCATCAATACTTAATGGTTAGAGATAAAAATTACTCAGTTAAAAACGAGAGAGATTTAGGGAATTGGATAATGAAGCTCTAATTATTTCCCCAAAACATTTGTAGATTATAACAAGCATATACACAGAAGGAAAAATATGACAACGTTTTTACTTTGAGTCAAATAGTGTGCTAGTAAGATTTTTGTGCTGACATAAAATTTGAGCTGCAGAATGGTTAGCACTCATAATTATTGATTTATTAACAAGAAAGTTTGTATGAATACAGATTGTTTCTGTTTGATAAAAGTCATCTGTGATAAATGGTTGAATTTGACAAATCTAAATGTTACAACTAAATGAACTAATTCACATGGTAAAAGGTCATGTAAGGGAAAGGTTAAAAATAAGTGATTTATGTTTTTATTTGAGAAATGTGTACTTATTTTGTTTGAGCACTAATAACTCTATTACAATTGTAGTATGTGCTCATACATACTCTCTCAACCGATTGAAGCACCAAGTGTTATTGTCTCCACTGGGGATTGAACCCGTGACTTCCCATTTGAAAGTGTCGCCTTGGTGCCATTGGACAACAAGGTCTTTGGTAGAAATGTATACTTATGATTAAATATATTTTTATGTATTAAAATAAAAATACTCATAAAAACACTAGTAGTTATTCCGTTGCAATTAATTTAAATGCCTATTTGAATACTTATGTATTATAATTTATTTTTGGAGTTACGTTGGTTAATTAGAAAATAAGAAACTAAGATATGGAATATATGAATGAAAAACAATTGGAAAACAAGACACTAAAAAAAGACAAAACGACTATGCACTAGTACCACATAGAGATTTGAGGAAAGAAATGAGAAATGCTACAAACTTTCTACTAGATGGTACTCAGAGTAGCTTTTGGAAAAAAGCTCCTAACTTTTTAAAAACTGTTCCAAAACTGCACTGTACCAAACATACAATCACGGGCTTTTATGCTATTCAAGGATTGAATCAACTGGCTTGCTAAACATACATGAAGGTCATATACTGACAGTTGTAACAACCATTTAAAGTATGTCAACATTAATTACAAGAGTATAAGACCTCATTCATGCAAATATTTAGGCAGCACTGCTTTTTTGGCAAGTAAAATTTTGTTTTCTTTTTGCTGGGAATTTGCTTTGCAGATTAATTTTTAGAAGCGGTGTTTAAGTGTGTTTAACATTCAGGTGCCTGCTGAATTCAAGGAAGTTCTTGATAACACTGTTGTTGCAGAAGTTTCTAATATGTCACCACAAGTAACCTTCCAACTTTCTTTCAGTTGATTCCTTGGCAGTTCAAACTATGTAACAGTTCTTTTTTAATACCATTTTGGCTCCTATCACTTCATAGGTACGTGTTGAGGCTGCTTTAACATTGCGTGCACTCGCTGAGGTTGACCCTACATGTATAAGTGGTTTGGTTTCTTATGCAGTAACAATGCTTAGTGCGCTCAGAGAAAACATTGCGTTTGAGAAGGTACACAGAAAATAGTTTTTTCACTCAGAGTATCCTCCTAGGATGCTAAACCTTACTTTTATTGTCTATGCATATTAATTTAAACTAGAATTCTTCACACTTCTGTTACCTATTTCTGGACCTACACAGATGGCAAACCTGCATTTCCCGGGGTTAAAGAATTCTGTGCTTACCTATCTTTCAGATTACCTCATGATTTAATATCTTCTCATATAATTTCTCCCACTTTGCTTTTGTGTACTGCATATTAGTCTTATTATATTCATGACTCTAGAGACAGATTACCCATCGTTCTATCTTCCTTTTATGCTTGCTTTACCTTCTATGTGATTTATTTAATTTAGCATCACTACCTTGCATGGTATTATAGGGTACTAATCTAAAAGCTGAGCTAGACTGCCTGAATGGGCAAGCTGCAGTTTTTGCGGCATTGGTATCTGTTTCTCCAAAATCACCTCTTGGCTATCCAGCTAGGTATCTGTTTGTCCTTGTCAATCCTTCTTTTCTCATCTGCATTAATATTTAATGTTTTATGTTACCACTTCGGAACTTGTATATAGGTGATAATCTCTGGTTATGCTTTCTTGTTTTTGTTGAACGATGGAAGTTGACAAGGTGTTATGTATGCCACCAGAATGCCCAGTTCTGTTCTTGAAGTTTCCAAGAAAATGCTGTTAGAGTCTACTAGGAACCCTACTTCAGCTGCTGTTGAAAAGGAAGCTGGATGGATGCTTTTATCATCGCTACTGTCTTCCATGCCAAAACAGGTACGCAGTATTAAAAATGTCTTGTTTTCCTGTGAAGCTCTGTAATGGCTATTGTTAATGCTCACAGTGGTGGATGCAGGAGCTTGAAGAGGAGGTTTTTGATATTCTTTCCCTATGGGCATCTGTGTTCAGCGGAAATCCAGAACACCATTTTAGTGATGCATTAGATTTTCCGTCTAGTTTATGGTTAGTTAATTTTTTTAAATATGTCAATTTTCTATTTTTTGTTTATTTATAGCGTGGCTATTGGATATTAAGATTGCCACCATAATACATTGTCCTTTAACTTTCACTTACGGACTCCAAGACACGTGTTTTTTAATATCACATCAACGTTTGTTTTCTCTTAATGTATTTTTTTAAATAATATTGTTTTTGTTTGTATTTAGGATCTACAGAATTCAAAACCCTGGGATTTTATGTTCTGAAGGAATAAATAGTGAACAGCAATTTAGATTATGAAGAAACTGGAAATCTTTTTTGTTCAGTGTAAATAGTGTCTCCTACATTTTAGTGTGCATGCTGAAGGTGCTGTTTTAGAGTTTTGGAGTCCTTTTAGGGTTGTGTGTAAGTGCTCTTGGGGGTTGGGCCTTCTAAGGAATTTAAGCTCTCTTTTGATTGATGTTGTTGGATAGAAGTTAGCGTTTTTTTGTTTCATTTGTTTACTTTCTTTCTTACATGATTTGTTTCGTGCCTTTATGCTGCTCACCTCACACTACTTTTCACTGTTTGTCGAGATCCTCTTGAAAATAGCATATACTTTTCATGGTAGATGTAAGTTCTAAGGCTTCTTGCCCTTAGAGCCAATTTCTGAGTAGGATATTCCAAGTCTTTTTGGTACTTTTTGGTCATCTAGTTTTTTAAATATCAAGTATAGATTGCATTGTAGAGGACTCATACTTTTTATTGCACACAGGAGATTGGTCTTAGACATGTGAATAACCATGTATGCATGAGCCAATGCCATTAGATGTAATTATGTGATACTCCCTCTGTCCCTATTTAATTTTGGGCAGAGGAGAGAGAATAGATGTGGACCATAGCCATACCATTTTTTCTTTAAAAGGAAATGAGAAGATTAATTAGGGACATCCAAAAAGGAAAGTGGGAAGATTAAATAGGGACGTAGGGTGTTAATTTTTCTAGGAAAGTAGTTGATGGTGTCAAGCTCTAATGCTTTGTGAGAAACTTTGGTCTTTTAAATACAGTGCTAGTAACACTGTTCTGTTTAGAATCCTACATCTTTCAGAAGAAATAACATTATGTTTTTAAAATCATTTATATTCTTATTTCTTTGTTGCACTCTTATATGCTCTTTATCTCTTTGGTTATTGTTTGTGCATATTCTTAGTCAAATTCTTTTTATTTTAAATGAGCTTCTGGTTTATGTTCCTCTAGTGTATGGTCTGCTGCGATGGATGCATTGACGGTGTTTATAAAACACTTTCTTTCTTCTCTTGATGTGAATAAGGGGGTGCTACTTCAGCCAGTGCAACTATATCTTAGTAGGTAAACATATTATATATTTTGATTTGTTTTAATGTATTTGTTATTTGTAAAAACACCACACAGACATTCACAATCCATTAGGCATATATAAGTATTATAAAAATACGATATTTCAAAAATCTATTTTAAGATGAATCTAATGATGTTAACTTTAACTAAAATTTGATATGTTTTTTCTCAATTTTATTACTGAAATTTACATATTTTGATTTTAAAAAGTCAAATGGGAACCTTGTTTTGGGACAAGGGGAGTGTATTCAAGAAGAATTGAAAAATATTTATAAGAAACAACCTACACTGGCAACACATTCCGCTGTTACTCCCTCACCGCAGTATAATAATGATGTCACATGTTTCACTACCTTATCATTGTCACCAACTCTTTGCCATCCCAACCATTGCCATAAAGTTAGTAATTACTCATTATGGAGTACGTTTTTCTTTAGTTTTATCATTAAGCTTTAATGTTTTGAAAATTCTATCCAATGGTAGCTTTTAGCATTAGCATTTTGCCATTTTCAAAGATAATTTGCACCATTAAAAAATTATCCAAAACACGACGCTAATTACAAACCCCAGCGTAGTTGAGATGATACTGGGTTTGCTGTATTTCTTTGTAATTGCTATAAGTATTATTATTATTATATGAATTATCTATCTATCTATTTATTTATTATTATTACTATTAAACAGATTGCTTTTTATACAAAACAGTTGTAACATACTTGTTCTCAATGTCCTAGAAAATGAACTGCACGGAAAGATATATTTTCTACTTTCAGCCAGAAAATATAAATGATTTCTTGGGGTTTTGGTTTCCAAAATATTGATACTTCCGAGAGTTACCTCGCAACAGAGTTTCTGAAATGGACTCATAAGAAGGTTTAGAAGAAGTATCAAATTAGTGTATTTTTAAAAACTGACTTTTCTGGACTCCATGTCGAAGCAGGGCCCTCTCCTGCATATTACAATTGGTGACTAGAGACAACAGTAATGCAAAACCCGGAGTGGATGTATTAATCATCAAGACACTGCAGGCCTATCAGTCCCTTTCTGACCCAAATGCATATAAAAGTGATCATGCTCATATTGTTTATCTTTGTACAGCACCTTTTAGGTAATCTACAATATTCCATTATTTTAAAGTGCCCATTTTACCATTTAATTCACTTCAGTTACAGCAGGCTTCATCTCATGCTTTATTTGAGAATATGGCTAACTTTGATCTTAAATATTTATATGAGAATGACAACAGGGAAGCATCTAAATTTGAAGAAAGTTCGTGCTTGCGCATGCTTCTAGACAAGAGAGACGCATGGCTTGGTCCTTGGAACCCTGGAAGGTCTCTGCCTGTGACTATATAAACATTTCCCTTATCCTTTATAGCAATATGCCATTCTCTTGATCATGAGGTGCTGATGTGAATTCAGTTGAGTAAATGGCTGTCACTTTTTTGCTTATTTTACACAGTGATTGGTTGGAAGATGAACTTCGTTCATTCCAAGGGGGGAGTGATGGCTTATTGCCTTGTGTTTGGGAACATGAGCCCCCCACTTTTCCTCAGGTAAATCATCCCTTGATCCCCTTTCCGTTTTTCAACAAAAAAAATTCTGTGCCATTGCAGGTTTTTCAATGACTTGCTTGTAGACAATGAACTAATAATTCTGATATGATCTTGAAGCCGGATACAATAAGCAAATCCTTGGTAAATCAAATGCTTCTCTCTTTTGGAACCATGTTTGCTTCCCAGGTAGGTAGTAATTTAAGGTTTGCCTTTTAGCCCATATTGTGCTATCTTGGTGGAAGCATCTCCTATTTGTAAGTTTTAATTCTATATTTCATCCCAGGATAATACGGGCATGCTTGCACTTATTGGTACAGTTGAGAAATGTCTAAAGGCTGGAAAGAAACAAGCTTGGCATTCCGCTAATGTTACTAATATATGTGTTGGGTTACTTGCGGGATTAAAGGTTTTCATGAGCTTTCTTCTTGCCTTTTTTTTAATTTTTGAATTTTCAAGCCTTGTTTTTTATAATCAACTTTGATATAGCAAATTTTTTACGGCCTGTAATATACACCCTTCTTCCCAAAAACTCTTTCCCCTTGACTTATATGGAATTTAAGGGAGGGATATTTTTTGCTTTAACTTTCCAAGGTTACCCTTGATGTGATGGGTAAAAGTAGATTAGTAGTGAATAGATATGATGTGATAGGTAGGGTAAAAATTAGTATGGGTAATATTGAAAAGACTTTTTAGGACGGGAAAAAGGTGAAAGGGGAAAATCTTTTAGGGACGGAGGAAGTATTTGATATCAATGTTGGTGCAGGCATTGCTTGCATTACGTCCTGAGCCCCTTTGTCTGGAAGTTTTCAGTGCCGGACAGTCTATTTTTCAGGTTTTCTGCTATTGGTTCTTGCTTATCGTACATTGATGTCATTTGTTTTCAGTCTGGAAGTTTTCACTGCGGGACAGTCTATTTTTCATTTGTTTCTTATATACTTCTGTATCACCTGACAGATGATTTTGGCTGAGGGTGATATCAGCTCATCTCAACGTAGAGCACTGTCTGAATGTCTTGGGTTGCTAGCACGACTTGGGAATGATGTCTTAACTGCTAAATTGGTTAGAACGTAATTTCTATGCATTCTGCTGCTTGCTGTTAAATTTGCATGTAAAGTTTGCCATATTGTACAAACTAACAATTTCATTTTGTTGCAAAGTTTCCTTTTCAAATTTTCATCTCTGGGGAAGTGACTGCTATTTTCTGCTGCTGACTCACAAACATTGTGTTCAAGTCTTCTACCTTTGTGCGTTCTCATGATGTGAACTGACTAGTTTTTGTTATCACAGACAAGATCATTCCTTGATGATGTAAATAGCACAGCAGATTCACATTACGCTGCTTCGATTGCCCTTGCGCTTGGTTGCATTCATCGCAGGTAGTCAAGAGACTTAAAGGTCTTGATTCGTTTTGTCTTAGAATTTTCATTCTGAAAGAGAAAAGAGTCCGAAAGTGAAGACTACACTTCGCAGGCAAAACTACCCTTGAGTCTTGCCCAACTAAAAAGCTGTCAATAATTATAAAATTTTCAGATGCCTTCTCTGTTATGAGAATGTCTATACATAGTGAAGTGTAACATAAAAAAAATTATTGGTGCCCTAATCAACCAATCAATCAATCTTCCGTCATGCCACCTATACTACAAAACATAAATGTCAACAGAAGAAGCTCGAAAAAATCTGTAAAGATCACCAAATATTCCCTTGCCCATTGGTGTCTATCCTTCATACAGACACACTGGTCTTCAATTTACATACAAAACTAGTTACAGCTGGAAGTGGACTTTCATTGTGAATGTATTTTATCGCAATCTGAATAATTATACAAGGCGCTGTATTGTTTTTGCGTTTCCTAATATTTTTTTGTTCTTCTGGCCTGTGGATGACTGAATGCTGTTGATCTTGGTTTCAGTGCAGGGGGAATGGCATTGTCAAGTTTAGTGCCTGCAACTGTGAACACACTGTCTTCTCTGGCTAAAAGTTCAATCACTTGCTTGCAAATCTGGTCTTTGCATGGACTTCTCTTGACAATTGAAGCTGCTGGCTTGTCTTATGTGTCTCATGTTCAGGTATCTAACTATGGTGGCTGATATGTAGTACGATGATGTACATCTATTGTCTTTCATTGTCATTCATACACAAGAGTACAACAACAACAACCCAGTTGGATCCCACAAGAGTAGGGTGGTCTGGGGATTTTGTGTGTACAACCTTGCCCCTACTTGAAAGTAGGGAGGCTGTTTCTAAGAGACCCCTGGCTCAAGTAGCAAAAATAATAAAAGATGATAAGAGTAACAAAAGATTTCATGAGATACATAATAAAGAAATGAAAGCACAGATAAAGCCCAAAGCGCACTAAGGCAATGAACGAACTAATGTTAATGAAGGAAAAGTACTGCAAACAGAGAGTACCAAGCACATAAGGCAAACAAAGAACACAAGTCTAGAAAACTACCACCTAGCTCGAAACGCCTACCCAACTATTCTAATCCTAGCTCTCCATATGCTCATAAGTCATATCTAAGGTCATATGGAGACTTGTTGATGATAAATTGTTCAAGCTTTAAATTTTAGGTACACAATCTTTTGTTCCACGTCCAATTTCATTGAAAAAGGGCTCTGGTTAAGATGTTAGGCAGTTCTATTGGCATGAATGCAAATAACAATGACAACCAACCTAGTAAAATTTCACGGATAGCTGGATAGGGATTGGCATGAATCCATGGTTTGATGAGTTGCATACTTCATAGTTCATACTAGATTTGGAAACTAAAAGATAAAAAGACTAAACTAGGAGTAAAACTTGGAGAAAGTACCAAAATAAAAGTTCCATGTTTTTTATCCCCAAAATAGGAGTACAATGCCAATATATATAGTACCAAAAATTACACTGAGATGCCACTATATAGTGCCATTATGTCACAATGTGAACTCCTACTTTGGGGATAAACACATGAAACTCCTATTTAAGGATAAATGCTATCCTTTACTTTTATTTGGGGTGATTTCTTAAAATTAAAATTAATAAGAAAAGTGCCCATCACAAAAATTATACTCCCTCCGTCCCCAGGTTTTGTCCACTTTTGACTTTTGGAACTATTCATCTAAGCACTTTGACTCATCAAATTCTCTCAATGTGTAAGCCTAAATATAGTAATGTGTGATCTTGTTTGATTTCTCTTAACATATAGATAATTAATATATAATTTCTATAATTTTTTAATATACAAATTACAAGATAAAATGGATTAAAGAAGTGCATTGGATGGTGTGTAAAAATGAAAGGGGACAAATACTCTGGGACGGAGGGAGTAGTTTTTTACTGTTATTAATTGATTGATTTTACTCTTTTTGGTTAGAAATATTGTCTTCCAACTCCTTCCAACTCTTTCCAATTTTTTTCAACTCTTGATTTCTCCCAGCTCTTTAAGTTTTTTCTACTCTTTCTAGTTTTGCTAACTTCCAGTTCTTCCACTCTTTCTAGTTTTTCCAACTCCTAGCTATTTTCTCTAACTTCAAATTCTGCTAAGTACACTTCTATTTCCATTTGATCTCACTTCATTTTCTGTTTCACTGCTTTTCCAAACACGAGAATGTGGGGAAAATGACCCTCAATTCCCCCCTTTTCAAACAGACCCTTAAAATTAACTTATGGCAATAATCCTAAACTGAAATGGGAATTTGTTTTTGGGATGAATGGAGTATAAGAGTGAATGTGAGTCACATGAATATTCCTAATGTGGTATGGGAAAGTGTGTGATTGAGTTTTGTGCAGAGGGGAGAGAATATGTGTGAATAACACATTTTCTTCCTCAATGTGAAAGAGGAACCAGTTTCTGGGTCAAACAAAAAAATCTTTTTTATGGGATGAAGAGATTATAAAAAGTTAAGAGATACACAAATAGTGAAACAAGGGGAGTAAGTTATATTAATAAAAAAATACCATATAAAAAAATACTCCCTTCCGCTATGTTTGTCCCTTTTCAGTTATGATGTTTGACTCAAACTTTTTTTGATGGAATTTACCTAAAAATTGGTGTAGAACTTAAAAATAAAATTTAAATTTAAAAACTAAATCAAAAGTTTTACAAAACATGAAAATATGTAAAGACAGTATATTTGGTTTGAATCTGTGAGTAGTGAATAGGACAACAACAGTGGGACGGAGGGAGTAATATTTCTCCGAACTTCTTTCAACTTTTTCTAAACAAGTTTTCTCATAATTTTTAACTCCTAGTTTTTCCAACTCCCAAATTTTCCAACTCATTTCAATTTCTTCCAACATTCAACTCTATTTATCCAACCCAAAATAACATATTAGTTTGCTAAATTCATGAGGTATAAAGAAGAAATCTTGGTGCAGTCAATCACTTTAGGTCTAAGTATCAAATGGAAACATCATCTACCATGTATTTTAAGTCTATATTAAACTTGCTTCTAATGTTGGTTTAGTAATTTCACACTCCCTTGGTGCCCTTTATCTTCACTCTCTTTTCTTTTTGGATCATCCCCAAATAAAGATCTTCACTCTCTTTTCTTTTTGGATCATCCCCAAATAAAGATCTCATATTTTTTTATGGAAAAATTGTGCGGTTCATATTAGTTTTTTCTCTTAAAAGTTAAAATGAATCTCAACCAAAATTTATATTCCTTAATTTTAAAATCAAACGTGGAAGATAAATTTGTTACAGAGTGAGTATGTAGCTGTTGTTATCATTAAGTCCTCATTTTTGGATACATCCTTTGGCATTATAAGAGATACATTGCATACTTCTAGTCTCCCACAAATTTACAATAGATTGGCAACTCGAAATTATATTATAAAAATTGCCTGCCACAAAAAATTGACGAGTTTTTTCAATTGTTTTTCATTGATTGAGGTACATACTTTTAGTTTACCGAAACTCTGAGAGGGAAAGAAGAAATCAAGCAGTTTAGGGCAAAGAGTCAAATGGAGAGATCAGTTACCATGAATTTCAAAAATCTATAAAACTGCTTCTGATGTTGATTTAGAAATATAATACTCCCTCGGCACCCTTTTACCTCCCCTTTTTTAGTTTGTCTCTAAATAATTTTCTCATTTTCTTTTAAGGAAATAATTGCATGGTTTTTGTTGATTCACTGCTGTTTAGTTAACTTTGAACCAAAATTATTTTCCAAAATCCTCATGTTGTCATGCGTGTGTATCTCTAAGCTTACTCTTTTCGTTTCCTGCTATTGTTATTGTGGTTTCCCTCAAAGCCCACCCCTAAGTGTAGCTGGACTGCTGTAAACTAGAAATTGCCTCTATTATGCTTATGGTCTCCTTGGACCTTCCCTGATATGTTATGTTAGACTTGGACACTAAAGTGAACTTCTGTAATGAGTTTTGTTCTCCTCACCCTTCCCTCAGACCCTGCTATCTTTATCACTACATATCCGATCAAAGTATACAAGGATATGAATGTACCATGAGTCCTACAGTACTTCACTATATTTTGGTTCAGAATTGGAATATAATATTGTTTTATTTTTGGATTACTATAGTTGGTTTAGGTGTTTGAGTTGAAGTTTTTCTTCTCTTTCAGTCTTTCCAAAAAGCATGCTCATTTTTTCTTTTTACTATCTTTTTAGGCAACACTTGGCCTTGCTATAGATGTTCTTATGTCCAATGAGGTTTGCTCTATTGAGCTTCAACAAGGTGTGGGCTGCCTTATAAACGCTATTGTTGCAGTTCTTGGTCCTGATCTAGCTCCTGGAAGTATTTTCTTCTCCCGCTGCAAGGTAGGTTACTTAGATTACAAGTCTAAAAAATTGGCATTGACATATTAAAGAGAGATGGATGAGTTCATAACGCATTGTGTTATGCTAGTCAATCCATCTGATTCAGTCCATACTAGGTTTGGGTCATGTACATTATGATTTAGTTAACTGATCCTAACCCAATTATAAATTAAATCATGATGTGATTGTCACTCCGGCCTATCTCGTTAATTGGGTCCTATTTTCGGGACAAAGGAGTTAATGAAAAACTAATCTTGTATATGTGTTCCTCTTCAGTCTGTCATTGCAGAAATTAGCTCCAGGCAAGAAACATCAACACTTCTCGAGTAAGCACACTTGGAGTAATGATGTTTCCTTTTTCTATTTTAATTTTCGAACAGAGTGGAGAATTAATTTTTCTATTTCTATATTATCTATGTTTTATTTTGTTAGTCATCTTGAAATTTCTTCTTTTGTATAACAGGAATGTCCACTTCACTCAGCAATTAGTACTCTTTGCACCACGTGCTGTTAGTGTGCATTCCCACATTCAGGCTCTCCTCCCTACGCTCTCCTCAAGACAGGTAATCTCCACCACCCTGCCCCTCCATTCTCCCATGAGGATCAGTAAATGTTTCACGTCCATTTTACAAATGTGGATGATACATCTCATAGATTTTGTTTGCAACAGCCGACACTCAGGCATCTTGCTCTGTCTACCCTATGCCATCTCATAGAAAAGGATCCGGTTAGTGACTTGAAATTTGTATCTATGTGCAATGTAAATCATTAATAGGAGAACTATGTAAAGAATAATATTTCCTTCATTCTAAAATAGTTGCAATATTAAGTTTTTCTCGTTTGTCAATGCACAATGTAAATCTTTAATATCTTCTGTTATGTTAAGATAAAATATTGATATTATGAAAGCATAAACTGAGAGGAATATACCAAGATCTCACATGACTTTTTTCCCCTCATGTATATATCACAAAAGATGGGCAAATAATAATGGTCGAATAGTGTAAAAGTTTGACTGTTGCATCTTTTGTTTTTGAGCAAATGAAGTATATTTTTTCAAATGTGCTTTTCTACTGTAACACTCCCTGCGTCCATTTTTTATCTTCCCGTTTTGACTTGGTTGGCATATTTGTACAAGATAAAAGGGCATTGACTTTCCCAAATTACCCTTCTACCGAACCAACCCATTCGTGTATCAATTTGCACCACCCTCACACAGTACTGCCTTCGACCACCACAAAAACTACATCAAAAGTTTTACAAAACTAGAGGAGTTGGAAAGAATTGGAGGAATTTGGTATAAACTGGAAGGATTAAAAGAAATAGATGGAGTTGGAAAAAAAAGGAGTTAGTTGAATTTGGAAGGATTTAGAAAAACTAGAAAGAGTTGGAGAAACTTGAAGGAGTTGGAAGTTAAGAATTCATGCCCACCTCACTCTAGTACTCAATATGCATATTCTACTATCTAAGCTCATGTGCTAGGTGAGGTATGGAAGCATTAAGTGTTTTCTAACCACCTCATTTTAATCTTATCTCTACCAACCACAAACCTCTCACACTTTCTAACAGTCATTAATACTCCTTTGTTCATTCCCAAACCACCTCAACCTTAATTGACATATCTTATCCTCTATCGGAGCTACCCGTACCGAGACTATGATATCAACTTGAGGGAATCTTATGATATCAGCTTGAGGGAATCTTATATTCAGTCTACAATCATCAAGACATATTTCTGCTCATTTTCTTCTCTCCCTATGGTAAATGAAATTTCTAGGCTATTATTTGTCTTTTTAGGCATTGTTTTCATCATTTACAGAGCATCTCATAACTTTATTGGAAAAATATCAATTAAGAACCATCTCCATAATAATCAAAACTGTCCTGCAACCACAGAGCTTGGAAATTGCTGCCATTAACAGAGACCTACAAGGCTACAAGCTGTGCAGGCTGTTATCTAACACCACAGGCACTGATCTTGTCCTCTCTCCCTGACAACCTTTTGTCGAACTGCCAATCTCTATTAAGCAACACCTGCGATGCTTTTTGACCCACATGCTGACCCAAATCCGCCTCAGTGCTCTGAGCAATTTTTCCACAACCTTGTTTTTAATCCAAATGACTTTACATGATACAATATTTATTGCAATTTGTAACCTACCCTTGTTTTGGAGATATTTTTGGAGGGTAAGTAAGAGTGAGTACTCCTTCCTACCCTTGTTTTGGATATTTATCGGAGGGACGCAAGAGCGAGTACTCCTCCCCACCCTTATTTTGGTGATTTTTTGGATGATACGTAAGAGTGATGAGTCACACTTACTCCCATCTACACCTATTTACTTTCCATTTTCTAACACTCCAAAATGACGTGTAAGATTGAACTTTCAAACAATGATTCTTCACTTATTCTTGTTTACTCCATAAGATTTCCCTTTACTCTCCATCCAAATAGAGCCTTAATTTCATTCCTCTTTTTGGGATTATCAACCACTTGGCTAGTGGTCTATGTTGATACTCTATTGGGTTAAAATGTACATGTTCATACTGGCTGATGTTAGAGAGGTTCTAGACACTTCTAGTGCTTTTGTAAAATTTTCTACCTTAGATTTCACACTTGGAACCTCATGCTACACATCCGAAGTGTTCTACCCACCCTTGCCACATGTTCTTGTTGTAAGCTTGCGGTGTGAAAATGCACATAATTATAGTTAGTGAAATGTAAAAGATTTTCCTAAAAATTAGAAGTTAAAAAGAGTACTAGCCGAATCGAGTTGCTAAAGGGGTCATATAAAGTATTGACATTGAATAGCTAGTGTGTTGCCTAACCCTCTCATAGTCCATCTATATTTATATTAGTAATTTTAAACCCTACATTAAATTATACTCCCTTTGTCCCAAAATTAGTTTTTGTTTGACTTTTCTTGATCAAAGTTAGTAACATTTGATCATTCTTATTTTCGGACTGTGGGAGAATATATATAGCACCCATGTATTCATTTTATAAAAATAAAAGATTAATCTCCTTTCATTATTTTTGTTCTTATCACTATACTCTCTATCTCAATTTATCTTGTCTATTTTTTTGTTTGTTCCAATTTATTATGCATGTTTCTATTAATAGAAAGCATTATTCAATTCGTAGTGCTTTGTTTTCTGATAAATCTCAACCTTAATTAAACTTTATTAATCTTTGTGTCTAGTCAATGTAAGCACAATATAATGGGATGGAAAAAGGGTACATATATGGATGTGTATGTGTGTGCACACACAAACATAATGCCATGTCTTTTACAGGTCTCTGTCATCAATGAACAAATAGAAGTTGCATTGTTCCATATGCTTGATGAGGAAACTGATGCTGAGTAAGTTGATTGCTTGTTAATGATTTTGAAAATGTTAGTAGCACGTTTTTGATATTTTGATGATGCGGGAAGACATTTTGTGATCAGTCAAGGACAATTACTGTAGGAAAAACTGTACAGTGGCAGTCTTTGTCATGTTTTGTGTAAATTGCCTTTCTATGTTCCAGTTGGTTGAATTTGGGTGTTATTGTTCTGCAGGATTGGCCGGTTAGCTCGTACTACAATCATGCGTTTGCTCTATGAGTCATGCCCATCATGTCCTTCTCAGTGGCTTTCAATATGCCGCAAGATGGTAAAAATGTTTTCTCTGTGCTTGATGGCATATTATAACTCGATTATACATGCAAGGTTTGGTCTGTATGGAACACGCAGAAGAATGTCAAATATTTATTCGTTAATGCATGATGTAGAATTTGAGCTTTATACTTTTATGTGATTTTTATATCAATACAAGCTCCGAGTCCTCATCCAGATCCCATGCCCATGCTTCTTTCCCTCTCATTCTCTATGTTGTTGAGCTTATTATTATTATCTAAAATGGCACGGTGACACCTAACCATTGCATGGGTGATATGGTGCTCTGTTGGAGACATCGTGCGGGATGCAACATCATTGTTTTCTTCGGTTGTTGTCGTCACTTCAGGGTCAAATATCGCCGCAAGGTTATCTCATTAACCCAGATTTGATCCCTTTTTTCAATATTTCTCTTTGGAATACAGTTTCAGCAAGTTTAGAGCATCATATGTGCTAGTTGCCTTATTGGATGTGCTCATGAGATATGTTCTTTCCCTGAATCTTCAAATCTGCCCGTCTCCTCTCCTTCAATTTTAAGATGTCTCTCCACTCTATTGACTCATCACTTTTGGTTCATTTATTTATTTTATTGACTTTTTTGGTTTATTACTATGATTATATTTAGCAACTTGCATCACCAAGCCACAACTTGTTTTATTTTTAATTTAAATTATTTTTGTACTTGTAATGATCAAAAGTTAGTATAATTAATGTTGGCATTAGAGTTCAATTTTTTGATTATTCATAATTTATTATAATAATATTATTTTGTATGAATTAAATATTTTTTTGACTTTTAACTTGAAGAGTTTAAAATATGTAATCTTGTGCTAAATTCTCTACACCGCCTGAGGCATTAAATACTCTAATTCTTTATAATGCATTAAAAGCATGTTGTTACATATAACCAAATTAGTGAATTTTATTTATTTAAAAAAATTTTGGTGTTATTATAATTTGATGTGTTCCTTGTGCAATAGATCATATACATCCTTGTGCTTCCTTCCTGCTCTTCCAAATGCAATAGACAGTGCACGCAATCATGCAGCCTTCCTCCTAGCCGAACTATCATGGTACCCCTTCTGTAGCCACCTAATTGCCCGACTCAAAGTAGTGAGCTTGTGCCTGGATGCCAAGCCAATGATGAACATTCCCCAGACCAGCGCTCCAATGGAACAACCAAAAAACAAGTGCTCAGTGTCCTCATTGCCCCCTCCACAAAGACTGCACTCTCGTGACATATCAATGAAGGCTAGGTTGACCTTTGTGGGGAGTCTGCCACACAAAGCAAACCAAAGAGTAAACGAGAACTTCAGAGGTATATATATAAGTCTGCCAAATGAAACTCATCCATGGAAAAGATTGACCCTGCACCCAAACATATCATAAACCTTTCCAAAGTCAAGCTTCCCATTCACACAGAGGCTATGTAGCACCATACCTATATGGCCCACCCCCCAGTCTTAAGAAGCATAATGTCACAGATTTCCGTCAACTTTTTGAACAAATGTGAATCGCGTGTGGATTCCACTCTCACACTGACCGTCCCCGGGGATAATAACCACTTTACTCATAGTGTATCCTTCTTCTCATGAATGTTCCACAAAATCTTCACAAGCAACACCTTTTTTCAAACGTCACAATCTAAGGCTAAGGCCACCCCTCCGACACTTAGGCTTGCAGATATCAGCCCAAGCAACCTTAGCAACCCCCCCCCCCCACCAGAGGAAATTCCCACAGAAGTGGTAATCCTCTTCAAGACATACTTATGCACAGATAAAGCCTGCAACCAGGATTCCACCCCTTTAATGACAGATCTGGTTGTCCAGCGTAGGAGAAGGTCTTGGAGTTCCAAGGATGAAAAAAGTCAGCAATCTTCTCAATGCGTGGGTATCGTCCCCTTTGCCCTCTGCGAGACTATTGCGACCCCAAGATATTGTACTTGTATCCTTGTAGGGTACCAAGAGGGTAGTCGACTATACGCAAGATGCCATCGTACTCATCACCAACAAGGCCTGCCAGGAATATTGGGACTTCTGGGGGTTGACCCGAAGACCAGAGGCTGCAGAAAGCTCACGTAAAGCATCAACAAATATGTGCACAGACATAAAGTCGTACAAGAGAAAAGCATAATATCTTCCGCACAGGCAAAGTCTGAGATCCCGAGTTGACCACACTGGGGGGTGGAAGTTAAAAGCCGGGTCTGCAGTCCTTACTCAAAAAAGAGAATGCCATGGGATCTCCTTGTCTGAGTCCCCTCTTTCTTTTGGAAAACCCATGCAGACCACCATTATGGGATATAGAAAAGGAGACCGTGGTAACACACTCCATAACCTAGTCAACAAACCTCAAAGGAAAGGCCATCCCGAACATCACCACACGAAGGTACTCCCAGGAAACGGTGTTGTAAGCTTTAGTGTTGTCAAGCTTAAGCATACATATGGGGGGAAGCCTCTTCACAGCATTCTCTTTGACTAACTGTTGAGCCAGAAGTACGTTGTCAACCAAGCTCTGTCCTCCAACAAGTGCAGCCTGGGCACGATCAATAATAGTATGCAGCAGACAAGACATCCTCTTTGCCAAAATTATGGCAATAACTTTGTAAACTACATTAGAGCATGAAATTGGCCGAAAGTCCCTCACGGTAGGGTCATGTAATGTCTTTGGGATGAGAGCTATCACAGAATGGTTGAGTTGCTTGTTTTTATATTAGTATTGGTTGTGCTGTTGTAAATGATGTTATTATTATAAGGGAAACTGCTAATTCCATTGGAATATTGGATTCAGAATGATAACTTATGTTTTTGACATTTTCTTACTTTTATCTAGATCCTTGCTTTATCATCACGGGATCTCAAGACTAGTGGTAACATTGAGAGTGCTCTGAGTGGTCCAGGAGCTGAGACAACAATGCATTTTGGTGGAGATGAGGAAAACATGGTCTCTAGTTCCAAAAGCCAATCTGCTGAGAGTTTTGCTTCTGTTAATGCCAGCATTTATTCCAAAGGCAAGCACCTTAGATATCGGACAAAGGTTTTTGCCGCTGAGTAAGACAACAAACATTTCCAGTGTGTTCTTTTATGTTCATAAATTTTTGCATGAGAGAGAATGGTCATGCAGCTTTTCATTCTTCAATTCAGATGCTTGGGTTATATACCGGAGGCTGTTGGAAAGAGTCCTGCTCATTTTGACCTTGATGTAGCGAGACAGAAGCCTCCAAGCGGACATCACTTTGGTGATTGGCTAGTTCTTCATTTACATGAGCTCATTTCACTGGCTTATCAGGTGAGAAAAATTGATTGCATCTTTAACTGGTTTCCTTGCTATGAAATTTCTAAAATATCTCTCGGAATCACTTCTTGTAGATTAGCACCATTCAATTTGAGAACATGCGGCACATCGGTGTATCACTCCTTAGTACCATCGTTGACAAGGTAATGCTGTCATTTAGCTATTAATATGGTTGATGATTATATTTCAGAGGGTCATTGCTCTAAACTTTATAAAGATGCATTTTTTCATTTAGTTATTAGTTCCTTATTTGCCTTTTAATCTTTCCATTTGCATCATCATAAGCATTTTTTTGGATGTAATATTTTTTATAATATTTTTTTAGTTTGAAACTGTCAAGGATCCCGAGCTTCCTGGACACCTCCTTCTAGAGCAATATCAGGTCATTACGTTAACTCATCTTTTTTCCATCTTTTTCTTGGTAAAATTCTCGTTTAACATACTTGATATTGGTTTGGGCTTTTACACATACAAAAGTTACAATTTCATAACATTTGCAAGGACAGTGCTGGCTTAAATTTAAAGACATTCTTACTTTTTGTGAATTTTTGGGAGTAAATGCATTAAGGGTCTAACCGAAACAACCTCTCCTTTTTACTGGGGTAAGGTTGCATATGTATGGACTGTCTAGACCCAACAGAGCTGAGATTATACTGAGTTAGCTATTGTTGTTGGTTTGATAAGTATTAGCCTTTTTTTGTCAATGATTTTTTATAAAGTTTTGGTAGTAACTAGTAAATGCATTAAGAGTGTAACTGAAACAACCTTTCCTTTTTTTACTGGGTTAAGGTTGCATACGTATGCACTGTCGAGACCCAAAAGAGCTGAGATTATACTGGGCTAGCTATTGTCGGTTTAATAAGTATTAGCCTTTCTTTGTTTATGCTACAATGATGAATTTATGATGACTTGTGCGGTTGAGGCCACAAATGCAAACATTCGTTTTTTTTTTCGGAAATCACGAATGGAGACATTGAGGAAGAAATCATTGATCCAATTATTTTCTATCTCAGCATGTGATTGCAGAACTCTGCATTTTATTAACCATGCAAATTCTGGCAGCCCAATCAGGGGTTGTTATCACGTTTCTGTCCAACATGGGAAGAACCTACTTTTTTTAAATGAATGTTTGGCTGTTATTTTTGGGTTTCTTCCAAACCATAATGCCTTTTTAAATGTGATCTGCACGATGAAGTCTCCATGGAGTAACCTCCATATTCTGTTATTTGGAGTCTAGTTCCCAGACTATGGTGCTGTGTATATGGTTTGAACTTTGAAGCAATCTCCGGATTCTCTGCATGAATTGTTTGACCATTTTGTATTTGATGGATATTCTACATGTAACAAATGCATCCATTGGAGAGTCCTGACTTCTCCAACACTCCAAACAGGGATACTTCGGGGATGGGAAGCAGCACTTAGTTGAAGAACCCCTGTAACATAGATGACAATTACAATAAATTCCCTTTAGGGTCTAGACTCTAGAGGGTCAAGATGTAGGCAGTCTTGCCACGTAAGAAGTAGAGAATCTATTTCTGTAAGACTCTTGATGCATTGCTGCATAAACTACTCAAATCGTTATAGAACGTAAGAAGTGAAGGAAGTTTGATGTGCCATTTTATTCATTTTTTATGACTCGATTTCTTAGTTCCTTGGTGAAATTCCTCTGACTGTTGCAAGTCCAAGTTGTGCTTGTGAACCAGTGCTCCTGCAAAGGCAAGCATCTGGAAGCACCATAATTCATAGCTTCACAACCTTCTTCATTTTCTCTCTACTCTCTTGAGTCTCTTCCTACATCTTCATTAAGGCCTTGAATTCTAGCCTGTACACAGATTTTTATTACTATGTTACTCATGTTAATGATCTGAAGAATATGTCATGTTGTTCACAGGCACAACTTGTTTCAGCAATTCGAACAGCATTGGACTCTTCTTCTGGTCCTATACTTTTGGAAGCAGGCTTGCAGCTTGCGACTAAGGTTTTAAGTTATCTCATGCCTTAGTTTTTAAGTTTCTAGAGAGAATTCACTTTCTATTACTGACATGATGACATAAAAATTTACAGATATTGACATGCAAAATTATCACTCATGACCAACTCTCTGTGAAACGGATATTTTCTTTGATCTCTCGACCACTAAGCGAATTTGATGACCTCTACTATCCATCATTTGCAGAGTGGGTATCATGCAAGGTATGTTAACTCTGGTCTTAGCGGTCATAGTTTGCCTGAAGTGAACTTACAAATAGCAATATGTTAAGACTATAAATTCATCAGTATTAACTAACCTTTTTTCATCTTTTGTAAATCTTACTTGTCCAGATCAAAATAAGGCTTCTAACAGCTCACGCCTCTTTAAAATGTTATATTTATTCATTCTTGAGAAACCAAGATAATGAGATATCTGGCGAGTATGCATCTCTATTACCTCTGCTCTCTGAGAGTTCAAACGTTCTAGGTATGTACTGGCTTGGGGTATTGAAAGACTACTGTTATGTCTGCTTCTGTTCACATCCTAATGGAAATGTGAGTCCACATTTTGCAATTTTTTGCCATCTTTTTCGGTTTGTATTATGCTGACTTATATGGGTTAACAACTACGACTCTTCCATGCAGTGGAAACCATTCCTTGATGGAATTCAATCTCCATTAGTTTCAACTAATTTGCTCCCGTGCTTAGAGGAATCCTGGCCCCCCATTCTGCAAGCAGTTGTTTTTGATGCAGTTCCAAGGAACTTTGTCTCCAAGGAGTCATATTCTACTGAAAACGATTCACAGAGTACCTGCATCTCTGAATACAACATGGTTAGGCTGGGGTTAGAAGAATTCCAGTTTTTGTGGGGCTTTTCTCTTATGACTTTGTTTCATGGTCAAGATCAATCTCTCCACTATTGCATGAAACAAATGGGCTCTGCAAAATCTGAAAAGGGGGATGTGAATATTGCAGAATCAAAGCTCTGTGACACGTTATTCCCTATATTTCATGCTTTGCCAAGAGAAAGTTTTTTCAATGCAGGATTTCTGACATTGGAGATCTGTCAAGAGCTGTTGCAGGTAATATGAATGCACAACAACCCAAATAAAAAATTTCATTTATGGTTCATCCAGAAATAAAAAGATCAATTGGTTGATATTATTACAAATGTCATAAGATGATCTTGAATAGAATACATTTTTAACAAGCCTGTAATGAATAATTTTTTTACGTCAGCTTGATGGAGAGTGTGGAATATTACCTTAAAGTTAGGATATCTTAGTACAAGACTGGACTCCCTCATGATGTCAAAGGTACAAAGTCTAGACTCCCCCGAGTAACAAAACATGATTGTTGCACCATCTGTGCCCATGTTAGTCACCATGAAAAGAAGCATATTGAATATCTAAGCGAAATAGTACACAAGGACTCATAGCTGCCATGGGAAAGATCAGTAAGGTGAACCTCAAGTAGAGCAGGGTTACCATCAAGACCAACTTTCATTGACTGGAGCCACCTGTGCCCAACCAAACTTTTACCTAGTGAGAGTTGAACATGCTCTCGTGTACCACTAGACTGAAGAGCCTCCATCTAAGTCAATTTTTCTCGTGACATGTTCTTTCCAATTGGGATGTCACCTAATGAGTGTGCATCTTATAATAATTTTAAAGCCTTTCATCTCTAAGTGTCCTCCCTAGGTTTATCTACGACATGTGTCTCCAACACCTCAAGTGTATTAATATTGTATTTTACAAAAATCACATGCCCAATGCATGCAACTTGTGAGATGAGAATAGTAAAATTGTTGGATGATTGATCAATAGATAGAGGAGCATCCCAATTTTTTAATAAATGCATTAGGCATTGCTGGAAGATTAGATTTTTAGGATTTGGTCAGGTCCCACAAATGCGGTTTGAGGAGGGTAGGTGTACGCAGGCCTTACTCCTACCTATAGAAGGTGGAGGTAAGACCTTCGACTAAAGCACATAAGGCAAAGACAAAGGTTAGTAAAGTTCTATATATAAAGGGAAACCCAGAGGAAAGGAAAATTAAAGCATGTAAACCATCCTTAGGCAAACATTTAGCTACATCTAACTAATCCTAAAAGCTCCACACGAGGAGAAACTACTCTAACCTATGGTTACCCTATAACTGTAATCCTAGATCGTCAAGTGCTCTTATCCAGGGTCATATCCTCAGTGACCTCCCGAAGTCCCAAGTGTTGACTATACACTTTTCCTAACTCTTCTTCGACGTATTTCCTACCTTTAACCCCTCAAATTTCCTACCTTTAACCCCTCGCAATTCTTAATTGGGGCATTCATGCTTCTCCTCATCACATGCACAGATGTCACTCCCACTCATCCTTGACCGGATATTCTGATTCTGAAATCTCTATATCCTTATATGACCTTACATCCATAGCAGGATCCTCATCATTGTCACCCGAACCTTTGCACATGTGTCTTCTTTAGTGGGCAACACCACCCCATAGATTATAGCCGATCTAATCACCACTCAATAAAACATGCCTTTCAGGTTTTGTTGACACGTTCTTGTTGCACAGGGAACTAGAAATGAGCCACCACTTCATCTTGCCCGCTCTGATCCAATGGACAACATCCACATCAATCTCACCATCAGCTTGGATGATAGAGCCAAGGTATTGACACCGATGTCTTTTACTTATGGGTTGCAAATCAATCTTCACCTCTATTTTTGACTCAGTCGTGCTCTCACTCACATGACAATCTATATACTCAATCTTGATCTTGCTCAATTTGAATTGTTTAGACTCCATGTTTCACCTCCACACCTCCAATTTATTATTGACTCCTTTGCGCATCTTGTCAATTAGGACAATTTCATAAACAAAAAGCATACAATAATATTCCTCCCCTCTGATATGTCGCGTCAATTTGTCCATTACTATGGAAAAAAGAAATGCACTAAAACGTCTAAAAGCATACCTTGGTATTAAATAACTCAGTAAGCCACACCATCCCTACTCTAGCAACAGACTTCCAAAAGTGTATGGGGATCTCGTCCTGTCATATTGCTCTGCCCATGTGCATCTTGCTACTGCTGCCATCTTTCCTTAATGGTTGCGGATCCCTTCTTCATTCTTCACACATCTCACTTATTCCAAAGCCCATGCCCTCTTCTCTTGTACCTTACCCAACCGGATCAATTTTTTCTCCCCTTCTTTTTAATCTAAATCCTTATACATCTGTTCAAATGCTGCAGTCTCTGTTGCCGACACCTCTAATTTGGATTCCTTGCAATCCTATACATGTTTTGAATCACCCTCCTCTCCTCTTCATCTCCTTTCTCTACAAGCTTCATGCAGTTCTTGGTCACGTATTAATACTATTATAAGCTGTTGCCTTTAGGCTAACTGTTTCTCTGTGCCTTCTTCAATCAGTTGAGTACTCTAATATTCAAACAGTGTCGCTTGAAATTGGTCCATAATGTATTGGATACCCGTGTTGTTTTGAGCCAGTAGTTTTGTATCCATATGAAAACAAGCTATGTGTATTGGTAGTGCAGTTTGGCTGTCTTTTTCCCAAATCTGTTTGCAAGTCTGGCATGGCTGATGTGTTGGAACTTGAAAGCAACATGGGATCATTGTAATGCTGTAAAACATTGCATAGTAATCCATCCATCTTATCACATTCATTTTGCTTATCAGTGACATGGTGTTATCTTTGGTCAAATAGTCTTTTTGACCTTGACCTTTTGAAGTACATATGCATGGAAACTTGTGTTTGGTAGCTAGAAGTACCAACCAAGGTGGCGGAGGCGCTAAAAGTGACGACAGCACGTGGAGCATGCAATGCAGGATGGTGATTATGCATGTCGTGGCGGTGTTGTAAGCAGCAGCCTGGATTGACATGAATCCTTGAAAATGAACAGCTTGTTTCCTGAGATTGGTGGAGTAAGCATGAATGGATTGCCCGCTGACGATATTTATCCAGGAAGTTGATTGCGAAATGGAGGTAATTCTAGGGGTATGCCCAGGTTTTCTAGTTGCAACCACAGAAGTAGGTTTGTCGGGAAATGAACTGTTCATGCTGGAAAGTTGATATTCACAGTTGAAACAAAATAGCTCTCCATCATGATATTTTCAGAGAAAATTTCGGTATAGTTGTTATTAGTGCATATCTCAAATGTGTAGGATAGAAAGGTATAAAGAGAATAGCTAAGACATCATGGGGTGACATGAGGTATGCTTTAATCATGGTTACAAAACCTATTTAATGTTACACCTACAAACTCCTAGTTTTAAGGTAATACTCCACAATAATGAACTCAGTGTTGAAAAACTTACTAATTATGTCTTACTAAGAACTTCAGTTTTTTTGTTTGCGAACACTTAAATTTCACTTAACAGACAATTTTTTTTCTTATATAAGATATTATTTATCTCGCAAAAGTGAAAGTATTAACTTGCAAACACTCTTAAGTCCTAATGCATTAGTCTTTGCAATTAATCAAGTTGTAATTTGTATCTTTTATATCAATGAGAGTTGTCTTACTCTATGCCCTTCATTATTGTTTTATCGTTTTGCAATTTATGGATGTTTCACGTCTTAAGGTTCTATGAAATTTATCTAATCTTCTATACCAATCCGCTTGGATCTGTGTGTTTGGTAGACATTTTTAAAGTGAGAATTTAGATCAAGCTCATGGTTAAATACTAGTTCTAACATTCTCTGTTGATTTCCAGCCTAATCATTTTGTTTCAAATCCCAAATGGCTTTAGGTCTTTTTTTTTACCACTTATGCAAATGATGTATGGGACTCTCTTGCAATGCCAGTTTTCTCTAAGGTATTTACAGCATCCTACTGTTATTTAATCAGAGAAATTCTGGTTCAAAGTATTGTTTCACTATAATATTGTTAATTCAGCAATTCACCGTATGCTCTTCATATTCAAATACTACACAACCTTCTTTCATTTCTTACACTACTGATGCAAATCTTTGTGTAGGTAATGACTTATTTCTGCTTTTATTTGTCGTCGTTATTGGCAAAAAATGAGCTATATTTTGATGCATATGTTAAAAAGATGCATGAGTTTGATTGTATTGCTTTTATTATATACGTAGTATATAATTATATGGTTGAGGGTTGTGCTTGGTATCTCATTTTGCATCCCCCCCACTGCCCAATGCCCTCATTGGACTTCTTTAACAGATTGTTCAATCTTGTCCCGAAGAATTCCTAGAGACAGAGAAATATGCAGACTTGGCAATAGAACTCTGTTTGGCATTTTTCTTTAAATTCTCAAGGTACTAGACACCTCACTCGTGATAAAATTGTAAATAGTTGATAGGATCAGAGCCTGCGGCCATGTGAGGCTTAAGAACCTGAAGTTTATTAATAATTTCTAGCTTTTTTGTGGTCAGTGATGCATATTCTCAATACCATTCAGATAGAGAGGATATGATATTCTCAGTACTTACTACAACTGTGATGCTTCTGAGCCGGTTTGAATCAAAGGTGAGGAATTTTGTGTTTTATGCTCGTCTACCTTTAAGGCTCTAAAATCATCACTGGTTTAAATTACTTTTTTTTCCATGATGTCTATGTACAGATGCGCTTAAAGTCACTATTGGCTTTTATATTGGTTGGTTTCAAATGCCTTGGATTGGCAACAACTGATGTATTCCTTACAAGAATGAAAGATTATTTCCAGTCCGTCACTCCTTTAATACATGTTAATGGTTAGTAGAACCCAATATTTTATATGCTGTGCACAAGAACCTAGTATTAGTTTATTGATTCTGTACAAGGCTAAATTTATCGATGTTAGTGATTTGGTTAGACATTTCCTTCTGACTACAGGCGCGCCTCATCTTGGAGATGATGATGTCCAGTTCTTTACTGCCACTTTTAGAGCTTGTATCAGTGCAAGTGCTAGTTCACTTGAGGACTGTATTGAGAGTATTCATCAATTCCAGGATAAGAAGTCCAATAGGCTAAAACTACTTTTCATGAAGCTTGCTATGTATTTGGAGCAATGTGTTTCATTGGCTAAAACAGCATTTGAAGTTGAATGTCATAGAGAAAAACAAGAATTCAAAGTGGTCTTATATGCCACATTATGCCATAGCACTAAATGCTTCCAGACTGTTCTTAGCGATTCTGAGATACAGGTAACTCCTTATTTTGCATGGTAGATGAAGGCCATCAGTTGTGCTTAAACACTTGACATATTTATCTGCAGGTTCAAGCAGTTGGTTTGCAATTATTAAAGGGAATACTACAAAAAGGGGCCACTGCAGAATCCTACTCTTTAGCAATATTCTTTGTTGGGGAACTTGTGGAAGACATTATTACAGTAATCCTGAAAATTTTAAAGGTACTTCTTTGCAGGCAATAATGCATGACTAATGAGTTGACTTTCGTCATTCACACTAACTGTAATGGTTGTCATTTTGTGGCAGAAAGTGATTAGTAGGGAAGCGGTAGCAATTGTTGGAGAATGCTTGAAAATCTTAATGCTTCTCCAGACACTATCAAAACATATCGACAGTCAGAAAGGTCTTATGAATCTGCTCTTGGAAACTATTCTCTTGATTTTTACATCATCAGATGATCATTCTGAGGTATAACTTAACCACACAGCATTTGGATTTGTTTCATCTGACTTTCACAGGTGTGCGTTTATGCTTATAACCATCTACTTGATTCCAGGGAACACGTGAGATGAGAATCATGGCTATAAAACTGGTCTCACAACTTGCCCAAATTTCTTATTCAACTGTCTACTTCAAGGACGTCTTACTGTCAATGCCTATAAATAGGAGACAACAACTTCAAGTAATTATCTGATCTTCTCTTGATTTGTTCTGTCTTTGCATTTGTGTGGTTGCGAACATTTCCACGAATTCTGCCTGTGTAGGTAACTGTGTCAAGTTTAGTAGCTTGTGCTAATAAGAAAAGACGGCAATGATAATAACATGCCCAGTATAGTCCTGCCCAAAACTTACCCCCGTAAAAAAAACAAAGAGGTTGTTTCTCTTAGACTATTGATGCATTCACTACCCAAAAAAACCTCTCATAAAAATATTTTGATTTAGTAAAAGGTTTAACATTATCAAAAACAACTCTTTATCTCCATTGGAAAAAAAACCCCTCATATTATTGTTATTATTATTATTATTACGGAGTATTGTTGTTGTTGTTGTTGTTGTTGTTGTTGTTATTATTATGTTGTTGTTGTTGTTGTTCGATGTATCATTATTTAAGCTTATATGCGTATTACTATTATTATTATTATTATTCTTGCTGATGTTATTTAGTGGATGTTTTATTCTACTCCGTATTATTCAAATTTATACTACATTACTCCCTCCTTCCAAAAGTAATCTTCCCATTCACTATTCACAGTGTCAAACTTTATTCAGTTTTTTGATCCATCTTCGATGCCCATTTCATAAAATAATATAATCATGTACCCTCTAGTTTTGTAGATCTTTTGATGTAGTTTTTTAATATGTAATTTTTATTTTTTTAATTCCACACTATTTGTATTATAAAATGATTTGAAAATAACTTCAGTCAAGCATCATAATGTGCAATGGAAAGATTATTGTTGGACGGAGGGATTATAATACTATATTTTTCTATTTGTTTTTGTGGTTTGCTGTTATAGCTTTAAACTCTCTATTCTTTTTTTAGTTATATTTTGTTTTCACTTTTAACTTGTGTGTGAGCATCTATAGACAGAAACACATGGTTAATGACTCAGGGCAGTCATGGAAGATGGAACCTTTGGCTCATGCAACATAGTGTCATTATATTCAAGACTGTAAATTTGCGTGCAACTTTGTTTGCCACTAGGTGTGGTGTTTTATAATGATCGACTTGCCATCATGACCAACCTTTACAGCGTAAACCCGCCGTTACCCAATTACCAGACTTCCCAAGAGAAAGCAGAATGAATTTCCATAGCCGCTAGAATAAAGAGTCTTCTTCTCATCCAACTTAGCATGATGCCACTTTGGAAGAGAACTGAAATCGGTATATATACATTAGAAATGTGTGACATAAAAGTATAGGTAGGAGTAGGAACAAGATGGTAGCTGAGAAATTTGCAACTCGAGTGAGCGTTAGAAGTTGAATGCACCTTTTCGTAGAGTGATAGGTGTATTATCAACACTGGGATCTGGCTCAGCGATAGCTAAAAGATGTGATGTTGGATCTATTTCAGGGGAATCTAGCGCATTATTAAAAGGTGACATGGAAAGGCTATAAAAACTTGAGTGTGTGTGTGTGTGTGTGAGAGAGAGAGAGAGAGAGACAAAATGGCACGTTTAACTTCTCTTGTGTTTTAGTTTCTATAAAGTCTTTGCAAGAAAAGAGAAATAGCCTCGTGTTTCTTACATGGGTAAACTTACGTACATCTTGACCCTCAAACCCCAACAGAGTTGGGAATATTCTGGGTTGTTGATGTATGTCGATGTATGTTGCACGGGTTCTAACATGCTGATGCAGAGAGACAATTTAAAAAAAGGTAATGGCAAGGTTATAAAAATAATATTTCAAATTTTTTATATTAATGTATCTCTAATTATCAAGTAGTTGTATGGCTACAAATCAGTGTGAGTATAAAGATTTCTCATCATTTGATGCAATCGTGCATCATGATTATCAAATTTAGGGCCTAGGGGTTTCAAATTTGAAGTGTAAGGTTGAGGGTCTTTGATGGAAATTGACCTGTACATGTTTTTAATAAAAGAAGAATGAGTTTGTTAATTGGCTTTGACTTTGACTTTATAAATGTCGGACACATCAAGGACACGCTAGGTAGCGTGTCCGACATTGTGTCTAATATTTGTAATTTCTTCTTTATTTATTTAGTAAGTTGACACATCTCGGACACAGGGTCTTTGATGGAAATTGACCTGTACATGGTTTTAATAAAAGATGAATGAGCTTATCCTTTTTTTATGAATTTGTATGATATATATAAGGGCTTGAATAGTTCTAATTTGATCTTCTATCCCTTTATTTCTCTTTTTGTAATTGGCTTCTGTGTGTACTGCCCTGTAGTTCTTTGACCTTGATAAACTTGTCTTGAATTTTTTTCTGAAGGAACTCTTCTATCCAGGACTGTTTCTATCTAGTCTTCATTCAATTGGCAGATATGAACATTATGTTTACTGTGTATCAGTGATGCGTTTTGATATCTACAAATATTTCCCTTTCAGGATATAATTCGTGCATCAGTGAATCATGACGAGAATCCAGGCCAGTCGAAACCCATTGTACCACCTTTAAATTTGAAACTGCCTCCACAAGTTGAGGAAACGGAGCAGAAAGCTTCCCCTGGTTCTCTCACAAGAGAATCCGAAGACATTTCCTTGGAAGAGGAAGAAGACGATTGGGACACTTTCCAGTCTATTCCCACCTCCTCCGGTGGACCTCACCCTTCCCAAACAGTGGACGATCCTAATTTGACAAAGGACGAATCATTTTCAAATAGCGATTCGGGAAATATCGACCCGGAGACACATAATAGTTCCAAATCCTTAGACCTTGCAGAACAACAAATCACAGTTGCCCAAGAGAACTATGAATTCGCCAGTACCAGTTGTTGCAGTGACCAGGTACGTGATTCCCAACATAATTTAGACCAAACTGAGGAACCCATCCATTGCGAGGAGGACACCACAGGTATGAGACAGGATGCTGAACATATCCCACGTATTCAATCTGTTGCGGTGAACGGAAAAGACACGGAGCCATCTCATGAAACTGGGCTTGAAGTGGCTGGCATTACTAATTCATTGCTGTCTGAGGTCTCTACAGTTTTTTCCGAGGACAGGTGTAGAGATGGAGGAGAGAACGACGGGTGAAACTGGGGGTCACCATAAAAAGGCGGTAACCTACTCTCTTTAATGTTACTGTAAATGTGCCTCAATTAGTTATTTTGGGGTCTATTTTTACTTTGTTTCAGATTTCGTTGTTTTCTGAAATAGACCGTCCGGTCTTGGATAACTGCCGAAACATCATAATTTTTTTTAAAAAATTTTTTGTTTTGTCACAACGGATCTGACTTCATAATATTTAGTTTCGAAAGATATGGTGCATTACGAAATCCGTTTAAATTATATTTAACTATATTAATTTACAATTTAATCATTTAAACTTTTGTGAAATTATAAGGGTGGTTTTTTATCGTTACGATTATTTCATACTGTATTAATTATGGTATATGTTGGGAAAGCAAGAACACAAATGAATGTGTAGTGCCCAAGATCAACACCTTTCCCTCTTGAATGAATCTATGAGGAGCAACAAACAAACACACCAAAGAACACCAAGCAACAAGATAATCCAAACACGGAAAATAAAGCGATATGAGGCACGAGATTTTAACGTGGAAAACTCTTTCAATGTGAAAAACTCCTTTTTAGAACGGAGGGAGTATAAATTTCTTTGGTCCCTAAAAATTCTTTTTGTATTGACCTTTAAATGATTTAGGGAGATTGCATTTTAATGTTGATTTTCTAAAAATGATTTTTTGAATGTGATATGTAGACGAATAATGAATAAATATGATATGATACGTAGGGTAAAAATTAATGGGATAAAAATGATTTTTTTAAATATAAAGTATGGAGTATAAAAGCTTTTTGGGAAGGGTAAAAAATGGAAAAAGAAAGGTTTATACGAAGGGAGAGGGAGAATTACAAGAGAGATATTAATGCTTTAAGCTTGTGTTTGGATGAGGTGAAATTGAAAGGAAAGAAAAGGCTTGAGGGGGGCACACAATTCCAAAAAAAAACTTTCCTTTGTTTGTTTGCAAGAGAAAATGGAGAGGGAAAAGAAAAATTTCTCGTTTCAAGAGCCGAGAAAATTGTCTAGATGAAGAGAAAAATATTGAAATGACACGTTTGCCCTCTATTGCATTCACTTTTTAAAAACAAAGATATATAATAAGGGTGGAATTGTTTTTTTATTTTAACTTATTTTCTTTCCCCTTATCTTTTCTCTCCATTTTCTACCTATCCAAAGAACAATCATTTTCTTTCCATTTTCTCTCCATTTTATCTTCTCCCCCTTTTCTTTCCACCCAATTTCTCTCCTTTCATTTTCTCTCTTTATCCAAACAATGCCTAAATTGTATTGGGGACTAGAAAAAATCAAACAAAGAGAAAGATATCAAATGAACTAATATATATTAGTGAAAGTAAATGTGATTAGTAAATTATTAGCAATAGAAAAAAAAAGGGACAAATGAAAATAAGAAAAGAGAGAGAGATTTCTATCATTTTGGTGTGCGCAAGCGAGCTAGGGCTTTTCTGCCGGCGGTGTGGCGAGTCCGCTGTCGTCGCCTACTTTATTGCGACGATTTATACAATAACATATCAAGACCAGAAGAACGATGAGCAGCCACCCAGACCCTGCCAAAATAGCCTTTCCAAAACCTTTATTACCACCATCATCTGCGGCGGCATGAGCCGCCGGCCGGCCGCCAAGTTGCAGCAGCAGCTGCACAATTATTAGGCCAATTACCGACTTATTAATACTAGTCGTAGTAGTATTATTATTCGCTGCTCTATACATTACATACTGTGGGTATAATTAATTAATACTCTAGGATTAATTAATTAATTAGTTACACACCTCAGTTGAATCAGGTGAGATATACGTATATTTCATCCTGCGAGGGCTTCATTAGTTAAACAGTCAATTTATATACGGAGTATTACCCCAATTGTTGAATTTTGCGTATGTGCGTGCGTATTACTGCGTAATTTGTTTTACCGATTCCGGTCTAAAAAGAGATCCTCCGTAGTAGTGTAATGTTCCTACCGAGTATAAGAGGCTGTTTGGTAACTTCTGAATAGGTAAGTGCTGAACCAGTAAGAGGTCTGAACCATTAAGTGCTGAACCAGTAAGAGGTCTGAACCATTAAGAGCTAGTATATTGCTTAACTATTCAGAGGCAAATGTCTGATCAATTCAGATAAGAGCTCTTAACCATTCAGACTCTGTATAATACTTAACCATTCAGAGGCAAATCTCTTAACCATTCAGACTTCTGAACCATTAAGAGGCTGAAACAAACAGTCTGAACCATTAAGTGCTGAATCATCCAGACATCTGAACCATTAAGAGGCTGAAACAAACAGCCCCTAAATGTATAATCATTAATCATGAGCGCCATCTTTTAGTAATATTTGCACTAAATATTACAAAAACATAAATTGTTTTCTAAATAGCACTTAAACTGTTTTATTCCCTAAATATCACTTAATAAAGTCCATAATGTCCAGTGATGGCGAATATTTACCTAAATAATGACTAAAAGTGCTACATTGAAAAAAAACACATGTGATGCTATTTAGAAAAGTCATTATGTTTTAGTCTCAATCTTTTAATTCTATACATACCTCAATTAGGAAAGTTTATTGTATTAATATCTAATGTGATTTGGTAAATATGCACTGTTAGTCCATTGCTTCTAAACTAACTTCGTTGTCCCTCGTTCTGGTATTCCTACATAAATGTTCCTCTACCTTCAAATTATAAGGGAATAACTCTACTGTCGTCTACGAATTTGAAAATATGCACGAATATCTCCCTCTTTTTTTTCTTTATTGATTTTCTTTTTTCTTCTCCTTGTTTTCATATATGTTTTATTTTTTAAAACTATTTTTTATAATGTTTTAATAATCAATTTTTTTGTGTTTGAAATGAAAATCAATTAAATAAAGAGAATTAATGTACACTTCATTTGTCTCAAATTAAACATTTTTATTTTTTATACAAAAGAGGTATTTATCGGTTAACACTTTCTCTCTTTTCCAGTAAAGTTCATTTCTCATTTTTTGTTCATTTTCTAGTTTCTTTTTTTAATCTTTTTTATTTTTTTAAAAATGTAACTTTATAACATTTCTTTTATTTAAATTAAAAATAAAATTAAAAGAAAAAAAGATCATACTCTGTATTTTTTATGTGTCAACAGATTCAAAAATTAAGAACTTTTTTTAGTCAAAGAAAAAATATTAAATTTGAGACAAATGAAGTAAAGTTAAATTTTTTATTTTTTTTTATTTCAAACACAAACAATTTTTATCTTTTAGAATAGTTAAAAAAAATGCTTTGAAAAACAACTTTACATTTTTTCAACACAAACATTTTACTTTTTCCGTGAAAAAGAAGAAAAAGAAGAAAAACAATAAAGAAAGAAAGAAAGGGGGTGTTGGTGCCCATTTCGAAAACCATAAGGGGCAGAGCAATTCATCTAATATTTGAAGGATATTTTTGTCTAGAAGAGCATTAGCGTAATAATATATGACTTAAGTTTTGAAACTATGCCAGTAGCGGTGCACATTTATCAAATGACAGGGAGATATTATTGATGCAAGAAACTCGATAAATTAGCTTATTTTCTATAGCGTTGCAAAAATCAGTCTAAAAGAATTAGCTACTTAGGCCTCGTTCCGTTTAACTGATTTTTTTGACAAATAAAGTGTACATTAAATTTTTTTATTTCATTAATTTTTTATTTCAAATACAAAAAATTAAAATTAAAAGTTTGTTAAAAATTATAAAAATAGGTAGTCCGACACATATCAACTTCTAGCCCAACCGAGTAACAGCAATGTCAATTGGGAAAAATGAATTCCATAATCTGTCACTCCATGACTATGGAACTCTGTTCAAGCTTCAAACCCTACTCGATTGTCCTCCACCTCCAACCATCTGACCTTTCCTTCTCTTCCTCACAATCGCCCCTCCTTCTCCAAACCCATCTCAAGATATGCAGAAGAAGCTCAACGCCCATTTCTCCGGATTTCAGAATTTCGGCCGTCGCAGTAGATTCCCAAGAACAACTCCCGCCAAACAGTCCGCAGCGACTTCTCAAAGAGCTAGCGGAGCGGAGAAAAGTTACTCCCCGCAAGAAAAGGGCGCCGCCCAGACGGCTCATACTCAAACCTCCTCTAGATGATGCGGAATTATCGGAGAGGTTTCTCAATAGCCCTCAATTATCCTTAAAATCTTTCCCTTTGTTGAGTTCTTGCCTTCCTTCTTCGAGGCTTAATAATTATGATAAATTTTGGATAGACGAGCATTTGCCCGAGGCCAAACGGGCTCTCGGGTACTCCATGGAGCCATCGGATGGCTTCCCGGATGATAACCCGGCCAAGCAGGTTGATACACTGTTGTATTTGGCCTTCCAACACCCGTTCTGTGAGAAGAACAATGCAAGACACGTGAGGTTTGGGCACTCAAGGCTGGCATTCTTGGGTGAATATGTGCTTGAATTAGCTCTCTGCGAGTTCTTCTTGCAGAGGTACCCGAGAGAGCCGCCCGGTCCAATGAGGGAGAGAGTTTTTGCACTGATTGGAAAGAGGTTTCTACCGAAGTGGATTAAAGCTGCAAGTTTGCAAAATTTCATCTTCCCTTATGATGATATGGATAAATTGAAACGGCTAGAACGTGAAGGTCTTGTCAAGTATGTGCCATGTTTTCCTTATATCATTTGAGGTTCTTGAATGATAATAAGGCCCTTTTAGTTATGGTGGTTTGCATTTTCAAAGAATGTCAATTCTTTAACCCTCATTATCAATGTTTTCAAAGAAAAAAGGCTATACAATAAAAGGTGTTTAGTGGAGACTCAAATATCTAACATTTTGATGCATGAGAAGAGATTTTCTACTTAATCTGAATGCATGTTACTTTTGTGCAAGTCTCCTTTACCATTGCTTTTATCTATCTTTGGTTTTCAAAGTTCCTTGTTTTGAGCCGGCTTCACAAGTAGGGGAAAAGCGAACACGGAATAGCCTAACAATTTGTTGCTGAAGAGCTTGGTGAATGTTTTTTGTCATATATATGCTACTATAACAATCCATGTGGAGTTGCTTCTAGCATTAACTTTGGCTGTAATGGCATCATGACAGATCTGTATTCTGGGCTATGTTTGGGGCAATATATTTGTGTTTTGGCCTACCAGAAGTTTATAGAGTTCTGTTTGATATATTTGGAATGGACCCCGAGGCTGAAGACTGCCAACCTAGACTCAGGAGACAACTCGAGGATGTCGACTATACCTCTCTTGAGTTTGAAGGTAACAAGCTAAGCTGGCAAGATGTTGCTACATACAAGGTAAGGTCTTTTTCTTTATAATGTTTTTCCCTTTATTCTTTCTCCATGCTTTTTGTGTTACTTGAGCTGGGGGTTCTCTTGAAAACAACCTCTCTACTTTTGAGTAGGGGTAAGGTCTATGTACTCACACCCTCCCCAAACCCTACCTTTGTAGGATTTTACTGAGTTGTTTGTTTTTTATTCTTTCTCTTTGTTCTTGCTTCAAACATGATTTTTAGTTGTTATTGTTATTCAAAGGAGTTGAGTATTCAAAAGCAACATTAAAAACCTAGTATAATCCCAACTTTGATGGGTTTTGGGTCAAGATGTACGCAGTCTTATCCCTGTATAAAAAAGATGTTCTTTACGCCAGACACTTGTTGTATTTTTTGCATTTACTATCCAAAGCGAGTAAGGAGCAAAGGAAATCTAATGTGCCATTTTGATTTAGATCATTATTTACACCCAAAGCTAAAATGTTGTCAATGATGACTTTCTCGGTCCCATTTGCAATAGTTGCTAAGTTTTGACTACTGTCATATTCATTTGGACTGTTAAAATGGATGTTGTCCTTCATGTTTACCAGCCTCCAGAAAATGCTCTTTTTCACCATCCCAGGCTATTTAGGGCATGTGTTCCACCTGGCATGCATCGGTTTCGTGGGAATATATGGGATTATGAGGCTAGGCCTCAAGTCATGCAAGCACTTGGTTATCCATTGCCAAATGCAGATAAAATGCCCGAGATCACCGAGGCCAGAAATATAGAACTTGGACTTGGTTTGCAGGTATTAATTTTATTCCCTCTATACAACAACCCAGGACGGTATTCGGTTTAATAAACATAAATATAGGTTAGAACAATCAAATATTCAAAGATGAACAGTAATGGTAAAACAATATATTCAAACTATGAGGATCCGTTTGGTACATGTAATTCAAACTATGGAATTGGAATTGGGGACAACAGTTCCAATTCTACTGTTTGGTAGCACAAAAATATGTGTATTTATAATTGGTAGTGCCAAAAATGAATTGGAATTAGATATTCAATTCCATCTAAATCAATTCCCTAGAATTTCAACTCTCAATTCAGTTCTAATTCCGTCACTTCCGTGTACCAAACGGACCATGAACAATTAGTGTAAATCACCTACGGAATAATAAAACCGAACTCCCTCCTACAACTTGACTCCCTAGTGCATTAGCCTAAATCATTTTTACTTTTGTGCTTTGTGCTTCTTTATCCGGCACTCAAGTTTCCTAATGATGGGTTTGTCGTGTAATTAATGGATATAAAATCCAGCTTTCTTTCTTGCATTACTCAAAGTACAAGGCTGAACATCCACGTTTTTGCTTTGAGCGACTGGAATATCTTGGACAAAAAATCCAGGTACTTCTTATATGTTACCCTCACGGAAAAAAGCAGTTTCAGTTCATTTATATCTGTGCTTAGCTACTCTTAGCTTTTGCTTTAACAGTGGGGTTTTCTCCAAATCCAGGACCTTGTAATGGCAGAGAGGTTGCTTATGAAGCATCTGGATGCCCCTGGAAGATGGTTGATGGAGAAGCATCGTCGTGTCTTGATGAATAAATTCTGCGGGAAGTTTCTGCGGGAAAAAAATCTGCATCGTTTTATCATATACAGTGATGTAATGCAAGATAAGTTTGAGCACAACCGGAGGATGAGAAATCCAGCTACAACTTCTGTTCAACAAGCCATTCATGGTCTCTCATATGCCGTGTATGGGAAACCGGATGTAAGGCGCCTCATGTTTGAGGTTTTTGAATTTGAGAGAGTTCGACCCAAGGCCGTGCCACTGGGTGGATAAGTTTTGGTTTCAAAACTAGAAACTTAGGTTCCAGAACCATACCAGGGTCAGATAAGGTTCTGGTTTCTGTGGAACTGCCTGAATATTCAGTGTAAGATGACATAAGAACTGGAACCAGTTTTTGGGATTGGAACTGCTGGCTCTAAGAATGGGAACAAAAACTGGGTATAGAACGTTTTGGTAATGTGTCTTGGTTTTCCAGACCAAATCGTGTTTGGCCGAGTCGAGTCATTGTTATGTTGTATGTATGTGTTTATAGATTGCAGCAGAACATGAAATTGTACAAATTTCCCCTGATTATTAATGCGCCTGAGTTGTATATGATGACATCCTTTATCTCATGGATTTAGAGCTCAGTTTATAATATGTAAAGCCATTGGCCCATAATATGTACTCCCTTCGTCTTGTTTTAAATTGCCTGTTTTGACTTTTGGGTATATTTATGGAAAATAAAATATAGAGTTGATTCTCTGAAATTGCCATTGTTTTTTAGGAAAGGTGACGATGAATGAGAAGATATGGTTGAGAAGAGTGACTTATTTCAGAGGTAGTTTAAGTATTTTACTCTTAAAAGATTGCGAAAATAAGTAACAAATAACTTATTTTGGAACGGAGAAAAAAGACAAAAAGACAATTAAAAATGGGAGATAGGGAGTAGTATTTTGTAAATGGATTTGTAACTCACTTTTCCATTGCATCTTGATACCTTTGCTGAGATGAGGTTTTTTGTACTCCGGGTATTTGGTTTTTCATTTCAATGTTATTGATTAGCATAAGTTAACATTCATTAATTATTGATTCTTATTTTTAAATTTGAACTCTTCTCTTCCATTTTAAATTGAGTGTTTGGTTTAAGATGTTTGATTACAATTATTTTCAATTCAATATATACGAGAGTTGGGATGAAATTAAAAAATAAAATTTACATATTTAAAAACTACATTAAAATCACTATAAAACAAATTAGGACATGATTATATTACTTAATCAAATGACTAGGCACAATTAGTAAAAAAACTGAATAAAATTTGATCATGTGTATAAGAAATATGCAATTTAATTTAATACGGTGTGAGTATATCTTAAAGTAATTTTAAGCTTTATAACTTTTAGAATTAACATTGGTGAAGGATGAATAGAGTGTTGTTTATTTTGACCAATTTTTATTGGATTGATTCTCTCAAGTACTCTCGTGTATAAAACGCTCAAGAATAAGTTAAACTAAGTTATGAAAAGCAGTAAAAAACACCATGATCTATATTGCTTTGTCCTAATGATTGCATCCAATCACCGAACAACTGTATCCAAGCCTTCATTAATCATCTCACCAAACCTAATTATGTTGGATAAATCGTACAACTCGAGAACTTGAGTTACACAAACGTCCGAACTTATCATCTGCAACTTAATCACTCAGGTCACAAGATTTGACCACTTTGTGTAGCCCCCTAACACCAATATTTCTCAAACTACTAATTGTAATCCCAATACCAAGATTTTATCTAACCACTTGGTGTAGTCTCAACATCAAGATTCTCTAACCACTTAACGTAGTCTCGGTAAATTTCAAAAATAGTACCTAAATTTTCACGAAAATTTTGATTTAGTACCTAAACTTCAAAACATTTCACAAAAGTACCTAAACTTTTACCATCTTTTCACTAAAAGTCTATTTGTCCATTGCCAAGTGACCCGCAAGTCACTCTAGGCCAAATTGCAAAATCCAAATTTTTATTTTTTCACATTGACCCTCATTTCTTCATTCTCTTCTACTTACACTCCCATAAATTATACGGAATATGTTTTTTCTTTTTCAACCCACTCCCCTTTCTTTCTCTCCTTTCTTTTTCTCATCTTTTCTTTTATTTTTTGTTTTTTCTTTCTTTTCTTTTTTTCTTATTCGCTATTTTTCCATTTCATTTGTGTTGCCAATCACATGACAAAGTGGTGAGAAATGACCAGGAGCCGAGGTAACCTAAAGGTTGACCTGCGAAGAATGAAATCTCATGAATCTTCTTAGTCAACGGATAGTTGACCATATGTTGTCCCGAATAAAAATGATAAAATGATAGATAACCATCTGTCGGTCGCATTTCTTTTCCTTTTTTCCTTTTGATCCTTTTTTAACTCTTTTTTTATTTTTTAATCATTTTCACTTTTTATCATTTCTTTCCTTTTTTACTTTAATTTTCTTCATTCTGTCCTCTTTTCTTATTTTTTTCCTTTTTAAATTTTGTTTTCACTGTTTTAATTTTCTGTAATTGTTTCCGTCTGCTATGTTTTTCTTTAGTTCCATTTTGAAATCCTTATTTATTATTTATTCCTTTTATGCCTTTTCTCATTTCTTACTTCTTTTTCATTGTTTTGTTTTCTTTTTGTTTTTCTTTCTTCTTTTCTTTATTTATCCTATTCGTTATTTTTTCCTTTATCTTTATTATTTATCTTTTCTATTGAATGTGTTATACTTAATCAATTTAGTTAAACAAAAAAATCAAACTGTACGTATTATTTTTTTTTTGTTTTTTGCTTTTTTTGTTTGTTAAGTTTTTTTGTCAATTTTTAATTTGTATTGTAAACAATTAAATAAAACAAGTGAATAAAATACGCCCTAAATAAATACATAAAAATGCAAAAACAAATGAGACTAGAGAAAGTTTAAAAAAACAAACAAATGTTTTTTTAGAAAATCTTACTTCATTTTTGTGAAAAACTAATTATATAAAAATAACCAGCAAAAAATTGAAAAAAAAAATATAATACAGAATAATATAAAAATTAAAAAATAAAAAAGTAAAGCAAACAAAAAAGATGGTTATTTACACAAAATATATAAAAAAAACTTAAAAAAATTTCACAAAATAACACATTGTGGTCCAATGTCCGTCCATATGAGAACAATCAGTAGCCCATGGTAGATGCACCGGAATTCCACCGCCGGAGGAACACGAAGATTTCATGAAACTCCGAACTCAAGTGTAGGGCTGTGGGCTGATGATGGCTTTTACTTCAAGCCTCTTTTCGACGCCTTCTCCTTTTGCTAGTATAAGCTGCCAGTCTAATACCGCCGGCGCCGTTCCCCGCGCTTTGCACATCCCCCCACAACCGACGCCGCCGGCTCCACAGCAATCTCATGTTCAATCCTCCAATCCCGTTCCTTCATCATCCTCGTCCTGCTCTCTCCATTGCCCTCACTTTCAGATGTAAGCATTCGAGTTCGAGTGTCTTTTTAGGTCAATGAAAGGTTCATTTCTTATTTTACTAGTGTATAATCTAGGTATTGTTTTACAGGTGTTCTGGTTGTACTCAAGAGTTTAATCTCCACCGTCCAATACTGATTGATGAAGCTGCGAACTTCTTCAAAAAGCTTGGGGTCACCGATTTCACCTTCCACAGTTGCAGATTGGTGCTTGATTCGGGCTTCTCTGTTTTCATTATCATATTTAGTAGAGTGAATTCATCTTTAAGGAAAACAATTTTCCAAAGGAAAAAAAATCTACTCCCCCGTTCTAAAAAATTTTCCTTTTTTTTATTTTTTAGTCAAACAGTGACAATCATTGACTACAATTTGTAAGAAAAGTATATTTAATTATAATATAAGTTCAATATAATTGGGTTTATCTTAGGATATTGTTTTGATATATCAAATTTTTATATCATTTATTTATTTAGATTATGTTTAATTTGTAGCCAAAGAGTGTTAGTGTTTGACCAAAAAAAGTCAAAACATGAAAGGTTTTTAGGACGGAAGGAAATATATAAGCTTGCAGTGTTTCTTGAACAACAACACACCCAGTAAGAATCCCAGCTGGGTCTAGGGTGGGTGTGTGTAGGTAGAGGTCTTACCTCTATCCAAGAGTGTAGTGTTTCCTAAACTTTCCAAAAAGTTGACACTTAAAACAATCATTCCAAGGGGATTAAAAAAGGGATTTCTCGAAGTCTCAAAGCAGACGAAAAGACTTTCCTCTCTTCAACAGACTACATAAAAAAGTTTTCTATGGAAAAATTATTCCCACCTAGCCTAACATGCATAGAAAAACAGGAAAGGATTTTTTGGTATGTTTGTTCTGTGTACTGAGCACTGCCATGGTGTATTACTGTATTACTACTTGTATTGAAATGAACAATTGCTTACAGTGGGGATGGAGGTGCCGTGCGAAGCTTGCAGTTCGTGGTTCATCCGTGCAACCTTTAATTGGGCTATATCAGGAGGGCACTCACAATGTTGTTGATATCCCTGACTGTAAAGGTATGCACTGTCAGTATTTATGAGTTTGCAAAACACATGTAGATGCTTATTCAACATTGATCTCATTTGACCCTATTTTTGCAGCTCACCATCCTAATATTAATGCCGTTGTACAACTTCTGAAACGAGGCTCGTTCTTCTATTCATTTATTGTGCCCCTTCTTTTATGCAAGTGCTAACATTCTGCATGCTCTTTCATTCTTTCTTAATGTATACAAAAAATTTCCTCTTGGGGTTTTCCAGCTATAATTGAGTTGAATGTTGAACCATATGATGAAGATTTAGGGACAGGCGAGTTGAGATATGTCCAGGTTAGTTGTATATTAACATGATGTGGATGCGAATAATGTATTTTAGTGATGGCTTTCAATGGATATTTATGGTTATGACTTGCATACATGACTGGAATTGGTCCTTCTAGATGGCTGTGACAACACATGACACATCTCTTCCCACCTCAGAAAGATATATTAAGGGTTAGAAGCTGAGTTGGTTTTTACCTTCTAGTGAAGTAATGTATTTGAGGTTTTATTGGAGTTAACAAGCCTCTTGCATCGTTTTCAGGTAAAGTTCAGGTTTCTTTAGTTTGGAATTCAAGAAATGAAAACTCACATACTTCACAAAAACTAAACGCTTTGGCCAATGTAAGTTTCTTAATGGGGAGACCATTATGTTTGCATTTGTGCCTCTATGGAAATTGCTAAAGCTTTACTTGCAATGGCAGTTATTATGGAGAACTGGTGGACCATGGAGTAAAGTCCATATAATACATTCTGTCTGGGCTAATTTCCAGACATCATCAAATAATGTAAGTTAAATTTCTACTTTCATGGTTTTTTCATTGGGATATTTGTTTCTTTTCCTCTTATTCTTTGCTTTTCAAATCTTTTTTTTTGTAGTTGTAGAATTTTATTTCGATTATTACAGCTACCTAACTGCTCCAAAATGTTGGGTATTCGGCAGCAATTTTTTTTCCCAGGAAGCACAGGTGAAAGTTGGTTCCTACAGTCTTGAAAGTTTCTTGTTTGCGTTGCAGATAATTTTTGGAAATAGATGGAGGCATCTATTAGGGGAAAGAGATTTTTGGGAACATGTTGGTGGAATTGATGTGTCTTTGGCTCCATCCAGCTTTGGACAAGCAAATACTCGGGTATTGTTTTTTTTTCTTTCATTTTTTTTGGTACGTGTGTGTAAAAGTCTGCAACAACAACAACAACATTACCCCAGTGCCTCAACGACTCCCGCTCATTGCGGGGTAAAGGGGGGTCGGATGTACGCAATTTGACCCCTATGTTTAAAGCATAGAGCATCTGTTTCCGGATGACCCATGATGAGCATCAAAACTTGCATTGACTAACTGCTACCTCACGATTGAAAAAGAAGCTTCACATTGACTAAAAGTCTGCATTAAAAAATTTGTAGGCTTGCTTGATGTAGTTTGACATGTGCCTTTTTGAGGGGTGGGAAGAGGGTCAGCAGATGGTGGGAAATCCAAGACTGTTTCTTTATTATAATTGTTAGACGATGGATTTCTAGTTATAGAATTGATTCAGTTTGTTCACTCATTCATAGTAGGTGTTTATAATTCTCTTGAATTTATATAGTGATGATAAATTCTGGATTCCTGTCAATCAGGCATTTGATTCATTGCTACGCAAGTTGCAAAAATATGTTCCATATGGTGCATCGGTTATTGATCTTTACGCAGGAGCTGGTGTAATTGGATTGTCTTTGGCATCCACGAGGAAGTGCAGGTGAGAATTATCTCATTTTTATGGCCTCTTATTTGAACTCTTGAAATTGTTAATTGTTTTTTAATCTACTCTAATTGTTTATTTACAGTTCAGTTAAATGTGTAGAAGTCAACAAAGAGTCAAGGCAGTCTTTTATGAAGACAGCTGAGCGCTTGCCAACCAATCTTGAGAGTAGTATTAGCTGGCACTATGCTGATACTTCAATTGTACGTCAGTTTCGTCACGATAGACATTTATCCTTAATATTTTATAGACATTCATCATTAATATTTTATTTTCGGGATAAATAAACTGTCATATGGTGTCATTCTCTGACTGTGTGTGCCCTATCTGGATGCTTCATGCATTGGCTGCCCCCTTATGATTCCCAAAGGAAAATTTGTTGGTTTATGTGATTTGTCAGTCTCTTGGATACCTTTGGATGGATGAAAAGCAGTTGAGATGCAAATATATAACCCATGGATGTTCCTAACTAGCTAATTATTTCTTGAGCAGATGGTTGGTCAGGAACATCTCTATCTGTGTTGGTAGGGGTAAGGTCTGCAAACACCCACCCCTCTCTAGATATCATTTGGGGGAACTTGTTGGGTTGTTTTTGTTCTTGTTGTCATCGTTGTTGGATCTTAGAACTATTGTGATACTTGGAGCAAAATCATTATTGTACAAATCTTGACCGTATTTAATGTTTGTAGGAACCTCTTTCTTGGCTTGTTGGAGCTGATGTGGTAGTGGTTGACCCTCCAAGGAAGGGATTAGATCCATCTCTTATTGAGGCATTGCAAAAAGTGCAATCAATGACCAATAAAAGCAAGCTATCTCAAAGGTTAGCAAATTGAGGGAGTTAAATGAAGTTCATACCTTTATACATATTCTGCAATTAAGATATTGGCATTTCTATATTTACCGCTGAACTGTTTTTATATGCCAGAAAGGAGAAGGAAAAAGATGAAAAAAGACCCTGGGTTCTGCGTGCAAGAGATGCTTCAGTTTGTATAGGAGGGAAAACTCAGTCAGAGGAAAACCAATCTTCTCCTGAAACTCTTATTTATATAAGCTGTGGATGGGAAAGTTTTAAAGAGGTACATTATACACCTAAGAATTTGTTTGGATCGAGGAGTTTGGAGAGGAAGGCTTTAGGGGGCTTAGTCTGTGTATCTTGATAAATTGAATGTTCCTAATAATGAAAAAGAAGTGTTTGAAATGTTATAGGATTGCATATTATGTTAGTCTTGTTATTCCATCCCAATGTAAACCCCACTTGTGGGACTAAATTTGGTTGTTGCTTGAATTTTTATAAAAGCTCAAACATAATAAGTTTTTCAAAGCCATTCCTTACAAATTGACCCTAAGAGCTAAGAGTATACCTATCTAGTTTGATGGTGAAGTTGTGCTATTCCAATTACCATTTTTTGTCACAAAGTTTTATTTTCGTAATCCAATTTTCAAACAGGATTGCAAATCACTTGTATCTTCCAAGGCATGGCATTTACACAAGGCACATGGCTTTAATTTCTTTCCAGGGACGCAAAGGTTGTGCTCTCCATCCCTTCTCCTCCCCCTCCCTATTTACCCAAGTACATTTACACAATGTTTGGTTTATGGAATCTGAAAGGGAAAAGGAAAAAAGAGAGAGAGAGAATGACTTTTTTTTGTTTGGTTAGAGAGGAAAAGAAAAATGAAAAGTGGAAGGAAAAGAAAACAAGAGAAGAAAACACACTAAGAAGGAGAATGATTTTTCTTTCGTTTTGGTGAATATAAAGAAAGGAAAAGTGTAAAACTCTTTCTTTTCTGTTCCTTTTGAATTCCATGAACCAAACATAGTGTAATAGTTTAGTGGGATGGCTTTGCATTTGCTCACATTGATGGTTGCGGGTTGTCATTAATACGTTGAACACATGGGACTACCTAGTAGTTGTCACTTATGTGAGACGCTAAAATTTTGATATATTCCTTTTGTTTTTTCCACTCTGTAGGTTCAGTCCCCAAGTCTTTTTTCGCCTCCATTTTGGTCCCGTAGTTTCTAAAACCAATGCCGTTTTGGTCTTGCAGTCAATTCTTTTAAAATGGGGTTAGGAAAAACTTTGGAACTGAACCAGCAAAACCACAGAAAAATCCTATGATCTTCAATTCTCTCTTTCAACACAGTTTATTTTTCACATGATATGCAAAAGTTGATTTTGCTTGTTGCAGTGTTGAGATTTTAGCTGTGTTTAAGTGCCGGTCAAAAGGTAGCCGAATCAAGAAGTCTGGAAAGAAGAAAACACCTTCTTAAGGGTGGAGTTTAGCTGTGTAGTTTTGTATTTTTAGTTTTTGACCCTCAATGTAACCCCCAAGAGGGAAAAAACAAGGAAACAAAAATAGTACTCCATATAAGTATTGTTTTTGGTTCTAAATGATGTTAGATTGTTAGGACTTAGGAGTGACAAGCCAAACATTAGAGGTTTGGGAGCAAACATGGACGCCGGTCTAGTTCAAGTCTGGTTCTAGTTCCCGGTTCCATGAGTCGCAGAACCTTAACTGGATCTGTTTGGGCCAATTTGATTTTTCGTTTGGTTGTATAATTTTATTTCGTTGTGGTGTGCTGGCAATTCCTAGTTTTGGCATCGATTCTGGACAGTTCTAAATTTTTAAAGTTGACATACATTTTTTGAATTAGTTTTACTTGCTAACGACGGAATTGTAGGTTCGGACATATCAGAATATTTTTGCTTCGCACTTTGGTATGGCCAATTAGGCTTCAACGAATCCTTGCAAGCGTTGAACAGAATGAAACGTAACGCCGCCTGAATAGGTTCTATCAAAATTCCATCGATTGTAGGCACCAATTCATGGGGAGAATTTTTATTTTTATTTTATAAAGATTGTTTATTGGGAGAGCCCCATACATATCAAGCATGACATGAATGGCAACCAACACATCAAGGCTCCCAAGGGGAAGAACACGAGGGTCCAAAGTTTTAAGGTGCCTTAGATTTAGAGGTACACAAAGGAGAGAGACCCCAAGAGCACCTAAGATTTAATTATGCCAAGATTGCCAACATGTTTTCCATATGACGTGTATAAAAGAAAAGTTTAAAACTTATTTTGAGACAAATTGAGTAATAATTTGCATTAGAAAAATTGATTATAAACAAGAAAGAAAGAAAGTTATGGAATACCGGAGGTGCTCTAAAAAGGCAGTGGCCGGCCACCGAAGCCAATGGCCACGGAATCGAGTCGATGGAATAAAGAGAGTAATTGTTCAAATAAAATTGAGATATAGAGAGTATTAGACTAATGATATTTACACTCCATTTTTTGTTATTGACATTTCAATGTACACTATTTTGACTTTACATGAGAGGTGAATAGTATATTTAATATTTTGGAATAGCAATGATAGAAAATTGAGAGTAAATATCATTTCCCTTTATTTTATCATAAAAATTTTGTATGGCTGCATGGATACACAAACAATATTGTATTGTATAAAAATTTAAAATAAATTAATTATTGTTTTTATCCCGAAAAGATCTTCCTAAAATCTATTTTTAGCTTGGAAAAGGTCACCAGTTATAGGTCGTTTTACATATTTAGTCTCTACATATCAAATATTACTAATTTAGTCTCCAATTATTATATTCATTTTCACGAATGGTCCTTTGTTAACATTTCCGTTAAAAACGTGGATAAAATTGTAAATTCACATTTCTTTCTCTCCTCAATTAAGCTTCCTCTCTCCCCTCGCACTCCTTTCCCAAACTCGTCGCTGAGTTTGAAGCTTTGAACCCAAAACCGAAATCATCACTCTTCTCTCAATTGTTTGTCTAACTGGTGGAACCCAAATTCGGAATCAGTAACCTTCATGGATGAGTTTTAATGTTTATTTTCTTTGCAATTTCTTGAGACTAACCGATAAAACTTATCCATAAAGCTTATTAGTTTTGATTTTAGGTTCCACCAGGAAGACTAACAATTGAGAGAGAAATGACCATTTCAGTTTTGGGTTTAGAGCTTCAAAGTCAGCGACGAGTTTGGGAAAAATATGAGAGGGAGGAAACTTAATTGAGGAGAGAGAGAAGTATGAATATACAATTTTATCCATGTTCTTAACAAAAACGTTAACAAAGGACCATTTGTGAAAAATGATATAATAATTGGGGACTAAATTAGTAATATTTGATATGTAGGGACTAAATATGTAAAATGACCTATAACTAGAGACCTTTTATGAAATTACTCATCTATTTATGACTCCGTACACCTCATCCACTTCATTTAATATGTTTTACCCATTTTTATTAAAATTGCTTTGGTAAACTTTTACACTTTTTCAAGTCAAAGAGATCTAAATAACTATGAAAAGTAAACTTGGGAAATACTTTATCGGACGAAGGGAGTATCTAAATAGAATTAAAACATTAAATTTATACTTAATTAAAGTATTATAAATTTTTGTCTTAACATTCTATAATGCTAAAGTTGGCATTGTATAGGGGATTTCAAAGTACTTTTGGTATTATATAATGAGGCTCTTTGATATTATAAGTCCTAAATAATATTATGGTATAAAAATTTTAAAAGTCCTATTTTAACATTAAAGTAAAAAACATATTTTAGTTTTGGGTATTTTTATCCAAAAATTAAAACTTTATATTATACAAGTATATACAAGGACATGCGAAACATGCAGATGTAAACTTAAGCCTTGCTTGAGAATAACATTTTTCAATAGCACCAATATTTTATACAAAATTTTAATATGTAGATTAATTATGAAAAGATTAAAGATAAACGTTATTGTTAAATAAATTTTTTGAAACACTAATTCTATACTTTAATATCATTGTCAAAGAGATCCTAGTCTTGTACTCGGTGTCACTAAATCCAAAGTACAAAAATACTGAATGAAAGGTCGAGACTGGATGAAAGATTTATCAGAAGTTAGAAAGGGAAAAAATTACTATTTTTACAAAGTAGAGTAATCACACTAAATAAGACTAAAACATAAAAAAGTACCAAAATAGAAGTTTCATGTTTTTATTCTCGAATTAGAAGTTTGTACAGTGGTAATGAGGTGGTAATGTGGCATTGTACATGTGCACATTATTATATACTTTTTGTAATGTACATGACCATGTTTGACGATGTAAATGCATTTTAATTCTTATTTCGAAAATAAATATTTGAAAATCCTATTTTGGTATATTTTCAATGTTTTACTCATACTTTTTTCTTTTTCCCAACAAAGTATCGTAAGACCAAGTTCTCCCTAACTTATTTTTTACTTGTTACTTATTCTTATTGAAATCAGATCAGATCAGAAATACCTTGAAAAATAAATACATTTAGATCTTATCAAATTATATCAAATCGAAACTTATTCCAATTAGATTAGAGATCAATAAAGAGAAAATGACATAAGTGAGAATTAATCAAATAAATACTCAAAAATACTCACGAAATAAATTCTCTGAAATTCTTGCTTCAATGTTTTCATCGTTTGTCAAATCCGTAGATTTGAATATTTGATGACTATTTGAGTTCAGAAGCGGAATTCTCAATCACTCCCTAAACCCTAAACCCAAGTTTGAGGTTGGAGTCTTTCCTCGCCCTTCAACAGGTTACCATGAATCTCTCTTTAGCTCGGCGCTTGGCCCTTGATGTTAGGGTTAATTGACTCGTAAGATCCATGAATGGAGTCTTAGTTATTAGTAATGGGAAACTTAAGGTAGAGAAATTTGTTCGCACTATGCATTCACTTCCCAGATATGCTTAGAAGTCTGGGCAAGCTTCGTCTTACCTACCGTGCCCGTATTTCTAATTATGTGAAAACTGGGCTTGTAGACGAAGCAATCCAGATGTTCAATGAAATGACTGAATCAGACTGCAGGGTTTTTAGCATTGATTACAACAGGTTCATTGGTGTCTTGATTAAGAATTTGCGGTTTGACTTGGCCGAACAGTATTACGACGAGATGAAGACCAACGGGTTCTCTTTGAATCCCCTTACGTATTCAAGATTTGTTGTCGGGTTGTGTAAAGTTAAGAATTTTGAGCTTATTCATCGACTTTTAGACGATATGGATAGGCTTGAAGTAGTCCCTGATATTTGGGCTTGTAATATGTATCTAAATCTTTTGTGTAGTGAAAACTTTGTGGATCTAGCATTGGAGATGTTGAGAGTCATGGGGGAGAAAGGGAGATGTCCCGATGTGGTCAGCTATACTGTTGTTATTAATGGGTTGTGCAGGGTTAGAAGGTTTGATAGTGCAGTTGAAATATGGAATATGATGATCAGGAATGGTCATATACCTGACTACAAGGCTTGTAGAGCTGTTGTATGGGGTCTGTGTGAGTGTGGGAAGGTTGATATGGCTTATGAACTCACATTAGGCGTTATGAGAAGTCAGGTTAAGTTTGACATAAAGTTATACAATAAACTCATTGATGGGTTCTGCCGAATCGGAAGGATCGATAAAGCCCAAGCAATTAAGTCGTTTATGAGAAAGAATGGATGTGATCCGGATTTGGCTACTTACAACATATTCTTGAATTATAGTTGTAACGAGCTTATGTTGGGGGAAGCAGAGAGATTGATAGAGAAGATGGAGAGTGGTGGTATGGTACCTGATAACTACAGCTATAATCAGCTTCTTAAAGGTCTATGTAGGGCCAGGAAAATGGACAAGGCATACACATTGATGATCACTAAGATGGATCCGAAAGGATTGGTTGACGCTGTTTCTTATAACACCATAATCAGAGCTCTCTGCCAAATGGGCCACTCCAAGAGGGCGTACAAGCTATTAGAGGAGATGGTTCAAAGGGGAATAAGTCCCGATGTTGTAACTTTTACAATTTTAATAAAATGCTTCTTAGAAGAAGGAAATTCTGATGTAGCCGAGATGCTTCTTGACCAGATGACACAAATGAATCTCTTTCCGGATCGTGTGTTATATACCACTATTATTCACCATCTTTGCAAGACTGGAAGAATAGCGAGAGCACATAGCACTTTCAATGACATGTTGGAGCAGGGTGTGGGCCCCGATGTTGCTTCCTACAATGCACTGGTTAACGGGCTTTGCAAAGCTTCGAGAGTCAGTGAAGCTATGAGTCTTTATGAAGACATGCAAAAGAGAGGTTTATGCCCGGATGGAGTGACATTCAAGGTAATAATTCAAGGACTAATTCAGGAAAAGAAACTTCCATTGGCTTGTGCTATCTGGGATCAGATGATGGAGAAGGGATTTACTCTTGACAGTGATTTGTCTGAAAAGCTAGTTAATGCCATGAACGTGAATGGTGTTTCTTCTGATGATGTAAGGTGACCAAAAGGATAAATATGTTGAGGTCTACCTACTGGTTAGCCACAATGATGGTCAGGCTGCTGAACTCACTTTTTTATGTAAGTTTTGTACTTGGTCTTTATAAACTATGTTCCCTCCTATATAAAAGAGGCATATATGAACTAAACAAGCCAATCTCATTATATCTAATGTTTTTTATGGAATGAAGATGCCAAATTTAGTTTAAAAGACAAACAACTACTCCCTCTATCCCAAAAAACTTCACTCGTTTGACTTTCACGGAGTTTAAGAAAAGTGTTAAAAAATGAAAAAAAGTATGGTTAGAATTTGTTTAGAGGAAGAAGAAATCGTGCGAATCACATGTTTATTATTCCGTCCTAGGAAGACTTTTCTGTTGTGAGTTACAGTGGTGAAGTTTTTTTCAATTCAACTTATATGAAATTGGCATAAAATTGAAAAATTAGATTTATATATTTAAGAACTACTACATCAAAAATTCTACAAAACAAAACTTGACAAGACTATTATTTTATCAAATGAGCAGTGAAAATAGAAAAATGAAGTGTTCAAAGTTTGACCGTATGAACAGTAAACGAAAGGTCTTTTTGGGATGGGGAGAGTACTATAAAGTCCAAAAAGGGAGAGCAGGTAATGTTTTACAGAGGGAGTATAATTGAAGCAAAGTCACATGCTTTTTGTGTTCCCACATTCTACCTTTCCTTGCAGGTGATGCAGTAGATACAATGCATACTTAATTTCTTGAAGGGATCCTTATACGTGTATGATACACTTTCTGACAAATTGTTATTCCTTTCTTTTGTTACTCCCTCTGTCCCAAAATCATTTTCCCAGACATGGACATTAAGAGTGAAATGAAAATTATTTAAATGCCTCTACCAACTTTTTGGGTTTATTAAAAGTGGAGTAAACATGCAGACTTGTTGACGGTAAAAGTGTATTTTTATTAAAAAGAAGTAAAAAGTGTGTGTCCGAAAAAAGGAAATGAATAGATGGTTTTGGGACATCCTGAGGTGGCAAGTGGGAAGATGCTTTTGTGACTGAGGGAGTATATATTAAGCTGATAAATGTTTTTGCTATACATATTTTGGTTTTCTTTATAAAATCTACCAAATAAATAGAGTTTTCATTCCTCTTCTCCTTATCCCACCTTTATTGTACTGTTTGTACATGAAGATAATATATGCATATGAATCATATTATAAGAAGTATAGATTCAAAATCATATGATACTCTGAATATGATGGTGTGTTCAGAATTGTGATGATTATATAACAATGCACTGTATAGTATGACAATTTGTTTAACATATAGAGCCACTGCTCTATCTTGTTATGCAGGGAGTATGCCATCTGGCAAACCCCTGCTTGAGCTAGCCAGCAGAGGAAAATGAGGAGGAAACCAGCTTGGGATGAATTTTAGCTGGCGGGTTTAACCAAGAAAGCCAATAGGCAGTCCCTTGTGGGTTTTCAACCACGGGATCTTTTTGTCACTGTGTTCACTGTCTAACTGACTTTGGGGGATATGACTGATGGCATGCCATTCTATTACGGCATGTTTGGGAATCGGACTTTGGATTTCAAATTCAGGTTTGATTCTTCCATGTTTGGGAAATCTTAAAAGTTTGGATTTGGATTTGAGGTAACTTTCTCTATCTCATTACAAAGCTCAATTGCATATCCATATGTCTCCCTTTGTCATTTGAAATTCAAGAATTCAAATTTCGGAATTGAAATGCTTGAATTGAAATGTTAGTTCCCAGACACTACCTTATTATCTTTGGATATTCTAGTATGGTCTAGGCCGAAACTGATTGAGCTGCTGCTTGCAAACTATGCTTGGGAAGCACAGTGTCTTACTCTTGGGAGATTGGTTGTGATGAAGACGGATATATAATTCTACCGTGTTTTCCTTGAAGGTAAGAAACCGGCTGAGCACTTTGCATGTTAGAAGTGATGAGGAACTAAACCCCTATTAGCATTTTAGATTGTATTTGAATGGTGTTGATTAGCTTTAAAAATGCAAAACCAAAACGCTGGCAAAACGTTAAAACTAATAGCTATTGTTCCCAAATGGACACTAAAAATCTATGGTTGTTCTTCATAATAATTCTATAAAAGCGGTATCATTGGTATGTGAAGCTCTATGCGTTGTTTGGTTTTGTCACTTTGTGCATATTTTTGTGTCGTTTTTGCGAAAATGGAATGTGTAAAGTTGATTATGAGGCCGAGGGAGTATTGAAGTGTAAGTTTACACATTATCAAGTGAACAGATGCTGGGATATACTTCCCCTTTGGCCGTTCTAAAATGAAGTTCTCGGAATGGATGATATTTTATCTTGGGAATACAAGTGTGACAAATATTTAGGGACGGAGGGAGTATATAATTTCATGTTTTCTTAATTTCCGTGAAATAGAAAATGAGAGCTTTATTTTGGAATTGAGGAAGTGTCCACCTTAAAACTGCTTCCATTGTACACCGGATATATTCTATCAATATCTACTCTTATTTTGATAATTTTTTAGAAGCATTGAGAAGAATATTATTTTTTAAATATGATAGACATCAAATGTTATCATAAATTTTTCCCAACTCAATACACAAATATTACTGTAATAATTTAAAAATTTTATTTCGTTAATAGTTGTGTTTCTAATCCTTAAAGTATTTGCATCAGCTATTTAAATATGAGATAAAAATGATAATTTACTTCAATATGTTTGGTGTGTTTATGAAATGTTGGATTCTGGGCAATTTGTAACATTGCTTGGTGGTTACAAAAAAAAAATCAAATTGGTTGTTTGTGTGCGACTTCCATAGAAGCAAGATGGCTATTTTATTTAGTCATTTCAGTTTACTCACAACAAATGTCATGACACAGATATTGTTTCAGGGGGCTTTTGGTTCGGGGGTAAGGGAAATGGGAAACGGAAAGGGATTTCCCGATTCTGTTTGTTGTCGTTTTGTTTAAAAAAAAAGTTCATTCCGTTTCTCCATTTTTTAGTTTTGGATTACCCCGTTTCGCGTCTTTCGATTCCCTACTCCCTATCGGGTTTCCCACTCCCCTCGTTTCTGTTTTTTCCTAAGCCTTCTTCCCCTTCCCTGACTCTTCTTCCCCGTCCATTACGGAACAGAACTTATTCCAATCAGATCAAAATCGGATCTTATTCCAACGCAGTTGCTAGGAATCAAACTCGGATCTTATCTCCATGGCAGTCCTTACCTTTGCCAACTGCGCAACGTCCACCGGCACAAATTATGATTCTAAAGTAACATACTGGAGTAGATGACTAAGATGAAGTTAGACTCGCAACAAAGAAACAAAAGTTGAAAACATGCACATACAAAGTTAAAATATAACAAAGGAAAGATTAATGATTAATTAAATATTCTACCATTTTTGTTGTAACAATCCGGTTCATGATTTTTTGTTCACATTTTCTGAGAACTAGTATCATACCATTTTGAAAACGAGACAATTCAGTGCCATGCCGGTTTGTTTCAGAATC
>OOIL02000889.1:2639159-2683455 GCA_900332095.2 Cuscuta campestris
AACCCCCCCCCCCCCCCAAGGCACAAGAACTTTTGCCCACCCCAAGGCAAGAAGAAAAAAAAGAGGTGTAAGCGAGTAGGGTTAAAAGCCCTCCAATTGTTTTTGACCCAATGACATTTTACATGGAGTATATAATATGCAGAGTATTATTAGCAAGGTAGCAAGCGATATCCATCCCGTTTCAAATTAAGTTGCATGTTAACCATATATAAAGTCAAATTTTATTCACTTTTTTGAAACAGAGGGAGTAGTGTAGAAGAAGTCCACCACGGTGCTTATTACCAAAATTATTACTCCATATTTTGTGGTCATTTTATACTCCGTACTTTTTTCTATTTCATTTTGGTAAGGCTTGAAGATGGTGAATTCAGGTGCAAGATGGTGACTTTAGGTGCAATAATGGAGCATTTAGCCTTAAAAACCTGCCAAATTTTGAATAAGGTAAACTATGTTTGGTTCAAGTTTTTCACACCTTATTCAGTAGCCCCTTCAGCCACCTGGTCTGGAAATATTTTGAACCTATCCTGGATTATCCTTGTAGAACCATGCTACAAGGATACCAAGTTTGACCCCAATTTTAACCCCACTTTCTCACAGATATTCACAAACACTGAACAGTGTCGGATGTCTGTGTCGGATGTCTGTGAATGTCTGTAATGTTTGTTTGTAAGAGGGTGGTGTTAAAAATTTGGGGTTAAGATATGTAGAACCATGCTACAAGGACACCACATTTGACCCCACTTTTAACCCACTCTCTCACCGATATTTACATAGTGTCAAATGTTTGTGAATGTCTGTAATGTTTGTAAGAAGTTGGGGTTAAAAGTGGGGTTAAAAATTTGGGATTAAGATATGTAGAACCATGCTACAAGGACACCACGTTTGGCCCCACTTTTAACCTTTCTCTCACAGATATTCACAGACATGAAACAGTGTCAAATATCTGTGAATGTTTGTAAGAGGTTGGGGTTAAAAGTGGGGTTAAGATAGCATCTTGCATGTATGTAAATGTCATTTCTAGGGCATTCTTATTGGCATTATCCCTGGCATCATAACCTGGAAAGCCTACAATTCTATGATCTATGGAGACAACAACCATAGCTCACAAGAGGCGATTCAGGTAATCACAAGAGAGATATACACATGGAGCCAATCCTTGACTTATACTCCCTTCGTCCCAAAAAAGGCATCTTATTTCTTTTTTGGGACGTCTAAAAAAATCATTTTCTTTCTCACTCATCTGCATCTTTTTCAACCACACATTTTAACTTTTCTTAAACTTCGTGTCAAGTCAAACTAAGAACCTTTTTTTGGGGACGTATGTGTGTGTGTGTATCTCGAACATTAAAAAAAATCCAATGTCATTTTGTTTCCTTCATATATAAACTCATTGAAAGTCATCACTTTTGGTGAACCAATACTCAGCCATTATTAGCGGAACACTAAAATTGATGACAGTCATCAAACATTTGATCCACAAAGATCAACCAAAACTCATCTAGACAAAGCAACATAAACCAATCCAACGGCCGCAACAGCAATGCAAGAATAAGAAACGCCTTGAACGCGACAAAAGAGCAAGTTCAATTCTTTGGCTACCTGAAGAGTGAGAGTTAGAATCTGCAGCCTGCCTTGTTCCTCCATTTTCCTAAAGAAGCGCATTGGTTTGAGTGACCTTCTAAGCATGAAAGCCAAGGAAACAGGAAGCCCAATGGCCAAGAAGCTCTGCAATGATATCTCAGGCATAGGAGAGCCCCTAGTGGCATAGACAAACCAGGCACCCAAACCCATCTGAACAAGGGCGAGACAAGCCAACGCCTTACTCAAACCATACACATTCTTCATCATCTTCTCCAGAACCTCTCTGGTCTCGTTGGCCAGCGCGGAGACGTCTCGCTCAACAGTGGGGCCAGTGATATCCTGGTGCTTCAACTCAGGGTTTTGGCCAGGGTGCTCGTTAGATCCTTGAGATTCTCTCCTGCCACTTGGCTGATCAAAAGAAGTTACGGATCTGACCTGTTGATGAATCGTAAGCAGAAACCGATCAGAGTACACGGGACTCGGGTGAAATGGGAATTTGCAGCTAGGGTTTCGAGGTAGAGGATGATGTCTTATTTGGGTGTTATATGATTTAGTGGAATCGATGAATGGAGGGAGGAAAGGAGAAATTCTCGTCTTCCCCGAAACATTGCTCCCGGTAGAGATATGAGACACAGACGAAGGAAGAGAAAGATGAGGTCTGAAAATGGTAGAGGTGAATCTCTTGGCGAATCTTGAAGCCATTAGTCCATGACGCGAAGAACTGATGCTGTGTGTGCGTTATATATATAGGGTGAAGGTCCTTTTTTTAAATAAAAAAGTAATACGTGACACGAGTATTGTTCAAAGAACTCATATGTCGTCCTTGTATTTCCAAAAAGAGATCAATGACCCTTGCATTTTTGTAAAGGCTGGGTGGGAACATTCCGTCCACTATTCCATTAATGACCATTTAAAAATGTATTTTATAATGACCATTAACAATGTATTTTTCTTACTATGTTTTACTATAGTCATTTTATTTGCATTTATTTTTTTATATCAGACAAACAATTTTCAATTTTTGAAAATTTTTTTTCTAAGGAATTAAAAAAAACTTTATGAAAAAGAAAAATAAAGAAAAAGAAAATTAAAAAGTGAATACCCTAAACTTTATTAACATAAACCATTAAGGAAAAAATAAGAAAAATACATTCATTAGCGATATAATAGACATAATGTTCCCTCCCAATCTTTACAACAAATTGTAAGAGCACTGGTAATACCCGCAACGCCCCACGGCGTGATGGGGCGTTTAATGCCCCGGCGGCATTAAACACCGCCCCCCTCCGGGCGTTGCGGGCACTGCGTCAAAGGAATGACGCGGCGTCATTCCACTCCCCCCCTCCCCAACAGCTTTATAGCCGTTACAAAATTTAAAAAAAAATTATTTTTTTTCCTATAAATTCAAACCCTCCCCCCTCTCAATCTCTCACACTTTCTCTTCTCAATCTCTTCTTCTTCCCATTTTAAAATTCGAAATTACTCTATTTTTATTCATCATGAATCCTTCCGGCTCCGGCTTCTTTCCCGACGATCTCCCGCCCGTCGACGCCGCGATGTGGTATTACCAAGAGTTGGGCGATCGACCGCCGATGTACGAGACGCAACAACCGGGGTACGTTGACCGAGATTCGGTTCCGGAGACTCAACCGGAACCGTCCGGATCGAAAAAAAGTACACGCCGGAGGAGTCACAAAGCCAAAACCACGTTGACCGAGGCGGCACGGTCAATCCACGTTGGCGTCGGCTTGGGTTGATGTCTCCGAGCATCCTATCGTTGGTAAAAAAAAATTTCTAATATATTTATGTTTTTATTTATATATATTATATTTAATGGTGTCTAAAAAAATTGTGTAATACATTTTTAAAGGTAAGGAGCAAACGATCAATGCGATGTGGGATCGTATCGAGAAGAAGTTCCTCACGGCGATGAAGAAGGACGGCTCCTACCGAACCCGTGACCAACTCACTTCCAAATGGGGCCACATCAACAAAAAAGTCCGAAAGTTTATGGGAGTATACGAGGAATGCTCCTGGTCCCGGAGGAGCGGCACGAACGACGCCGATGTTCTCCGGCTTGCCACGACCCGGTATCAAGACGACGGGAACCAAGGCAAGGTGCCCATCGATCTTTGGAGGATTTTGAGTCGTTCCCCGAAGTGGCAACAACTCAACAATCCCGACGGCGGATCGTTCCGGAAAAGATCCACCGTCGACGCCGAGGTTGAGGTCGACGAGACCATTGGTTCTACCGATCAAATCCCTNATGTTCTCCGGCTTGCCACGACCCGGTATCAAGACGACGGGAACCAAGGCAAGGTGCCCATCGATCTTTGGAGGATTTTGAGTCGTTCCCCGAAGTGGCAACAACTCAACAATCCCGACGGCGGATCGTTCCGGAAAAGATCCACCGTCGACGCCGAGGTTGAGGTCGACGAGACCATTGGTTCTACCGATCAAATCCCTTCCTTCAACGTTGCGGCTTCCGATGACGAGAACCCCATTCCACGGCCGATCGGAAGAAAGAAGGCAAAATCCATTGCCTCTGGTTCGGGAGGGTCCGCCTCTATTTTCGCTTCTCCCCGTGACGAAATCGGCCTGGCAATGGTTGAACAACTTCGGGCGTTCAATCTCCAAGAACAGGAGAGGTTGAAGCTTAAAGAGAAGGAGTTGAAGCTAAAGGAGCAGGAGGCCGAGATGAAAGTCATGCAAACCGACCCCGGGACGTTGTCGGAGTTTGGACGAATTATCTACGAGTAAAGAGTGAGAGGGATCAAGGAGAAATATAATTTACCTTAGTTTTTTTATTAATGTATCTTTTTTTTAAAATTATTGTCGCTTTTTTTATTTAATTAATGTGTTTTTTTATTATTCATGTTTCAATTTAATTAAATAATAAATTAAGTACATTTTATTAATTTAATTTTAGAAGATGTATATTTAAAAATGTAAAAAATGAAGGTTTGAAGCTCAGTTTTGAAGCCCCGGGGCTTCAAACCCATTTTCAGTGAATTTTGGGTGTAAGTTAAAGCTGACGTGGCAGAGAGAGAAAGTTTGAAGCCCCGGGGCTTCAAACGTATTACCAGTGCTCTAAGGTCCCATAATGCCTTTTTTGAAAATACAATTTCCTACGAGTTATTCCAACAAAACCTGCATCCCTCGATAGTAAATTTTTGTTTTTTTTCACGCAGGGTACCCTTTCTAACAAAATCATACCCCAACTTTAAAAATTACAGCAACCCGATATCCTCTCGTCGGAACTGTCATATTTCGGCAATCCAGTGATGAGTTGGTACCCCATGTGGCTTTTCTCTCTTCTATATGTTAATTGTGCCTTCTATTCATAATGATTTTTTCTTATGTTTTCAATTTTCAATAAATAACAAAAAGAATTGTTTTCCTTTTAAGTTAACATACTTTTGTTATTAATGTCAAATGATGATATAAGATTAAATTAAATTAAACATGCATTAAAATTTTAAAAATAACAATTAAATCATTGCAAACAAGTTTTTTTATATTCACAAAAATATAGTTTTATTTAAGAAAAAAAGGAAAGAAAATACACAGGTACAAGTGGTAAGTGCAATATTTTAATTTTTAAATAAAACTATATTTTCTAAATATAATAGAAAAACTTGTTTTCAACTAAACTTGTTTAATTAAATTAAACTTGTTTTAAAAAGATTTTTTCATAATCTTTTTAAAACTAATTGTTAATTTTAAAATTTTTAATGCATGTTTAATTTAATTTAAATTAATAGTATATTATCATTTGACGTTTATACTTTTTTTGTTATTTATTGAACATAAAAAGATTATGAAAAAATTAGTATAAAGAAAAGGCACAATTAACATGTAAGAGAGAAAAAAGTCACATTGGATGCCAACTCATCACTCAACCGCTGGAATATGACAATTCCGACAGGGTAAAAACTGGAAAATCTTGAATCCTCTTTTTAAATTTTTTAAAACTTGTTTTTCAAGAAAACGTAGCTTGATTTGAATTGATTTTAACACTACTATTAATTTTTATATTCATTGGGCGTGTTTCAAAAATTATATTAATGCAAAATAATTTAATCAGTAATATGATAAGATTTCTTTCAAAAAAATACGATAAGTTTAAAATGAGTTTTATACTTCCGTTAGTTTGTGGAATTTCAAATATATTATAAAGTTGCACTTGAAAGTATTTAGTTTTAGCAACAATAATGATGGGTTTTAGAACCCGGGACCTAGGTAGAGTATCGTTCGAGTACTGAGTGCATGTCTTAAGTTGTAGGAGTATAGAAAAATATATTAGCTTAGTAGTAAAAATCAACGTCCTTCTTCCCCTCCCGGGGAGGGGTATTTATACAATACATATATTTGGACTTTTCCAACCGTTTGTCTACAGCCTAGCGGGCTGGGCCCACTGAGGCCAAGCCGTCCGATTGACAGCGCCAGCAATATGATTACAAACTAAGATGGCTACAAGTAATAGGTAGACAATAGGATGGCTACAACCAATCGTATAGACTAGTGTATCAAGATGTCCAATCGCAGGCCCGCTGATTGGACAATGCATACAGGCTCCCACGTCGCAGTGGGCCTATGGTGCTTAGCTGGCGGCAAAGGCCGAGTACGCATGCTTAGTTGTTGGGATACGCATCCGAGTGCGGTTATCACCTTGAGGCCTTGGTTTCTTCTTAAGTCTTTCTTAGCCGAGCGGGGTCCCTTTGTCAAGCGCGTCTAGATCATTCGATTAGGTGTGCCTTGTTGGGCCACTTAACCCCACCACCACCTTAAACCCCAACCACCTACTCCACCAACTCACCCCATTGCACCCACTTTATAAGTGCAAACCTGAAAATCATTTATTTTTATTAAATTTTATATAATTTTTTCATGGACTAAATTTTTTAATGAAAATAGTATAATTTTATAATGTCGATAAAAATAAATGAAAACAAGAATTCCATCGAAAATTCAAAAACCAAAAGTATAGAAAACTAACACTTTAAAAATATTTCATTTCAAAAAACAATATACTTATATACCAAATGACAAGATCTAAAATTCCAAAAATTAAACCCTTTAAAAATCAAAATAATTTTAATACGAGTTTTAGAATTTTGGAGTATACAATTAATTTTATTCATTTTATTCATGCTAGAATTAGTAGAATACAAGTAACCAACTTAAAATACGATAAATACACACAACATTTATTTATCAAAACAATAAACTGAAATATATATCATGCATCCTTAGGAACCCAAATAAATCACACAATAACTTTCTTCAAATTTTAATCACATTCATTTCATTAACAAACTAAATAAGTACACCATGACACCATGTTGTTGACCCAACATTAAGTTTAATAACATTTACATTACAAAACGGTCATTAAAATAACTCATTAATTAAGAGATTAAATGCTATTACAAAACACTCAATATATATGACACATAAGAATAATAACCTGTATAAACATAACACTCCAATAAAAATATAGTATAAATATAACTTATAGCCAAAAAGCAAAGCCAGGCAAATCAACAGAACTTTGTCAACTAAGAGCATAAACTGGTAAGTCTATCTCGTACGCCACTAACACTTTTACGTGTACATAACTTGGTGTACAAACACCAACTTCTACACCAACGCTTATGTGCAACTACCTTTATTCGTTTCTTCATGCATTACATTTCCATTTTAAAAACCAGCAAATAACAAGTTTAATCCAGTCTTACAAGTCTCATAAAAAAATTATACTCTTCTTCCATTATAGCGTATTTAGCTAACATCAATGTTTTGTTTACTTAAAAAATTAAAAATCTATTATATTAATTACTTGATAAAATTTAATTTTTAAACATCTATTAATATAATACTTAATACAAAATGTGGAACTATATGAGGACATATGAATTATATGCTTCTAAAAATAACATTTAATTATGCAACACATTGCAATTTGCAATGTTTGACGAACAACACAGGCATATCAATACAGCCAAAAACACACATACACTTGACTTTAACAATATACAAATCACAAATATATTCCAACATTTACAAGCGCCACCTAACATTAGTACTTTTGTAGATAATGGAGCACAACACACAACAACTCCACATCTCTTACAAAACCATCCTTTCTCATACTTTAAAACAACTACATCTACCCAAGGCACGCTACACCCATGAGGTCAAAGAGAGAAATAAACAATACTACACCACACTAGAGATCGCAATGGAAGATGGAATAATAATCCCAATTATAGGCACCCATGATACCAAAGACAGCGCTGAACAATATTGATCCCAATTATTTCTTGTTGTTTTGCATCTTGTTCAGCGTTGTTTTTGGTCTCATGGCTGCCTATTATTGGGATCATTATTCTATCTTCCATTGTGATCTCTAGTGTGGTGTAGTATTGTTTATTTCTCTCTTTGACCTCATGGGTGTAGCGTGCCTTGGGTTGATGTAGTTGTTTGAGTATGAGAAAGGATGGTTTTGTAAGAGATGTGGAGTTGTTGTGTGTCGTGCTCCATTATCTACAAAAAGTACTATGTTAGGTGGCACTTGTAAATGTTGGAATATATTTGTGATTTGTCAATTGTTAAAGTCAAGTGTATGTGTGTTTTTGGCTGTATTGATATGCTTGTGTTGTTCGTCAAACATTGGAAATTGCAATGTGTTGCATAATTAAATGTTATTTTTAGAAGCATATAATTCATATGTCCCACATAGCTCTGTAATTTGTATCAAGTATTAATAGATTTTTACAAAATAAATTGTATCAACTAATTAATATATAGATTTATATTTTTTTAAGTAAGCAAATTTTTGAAATTAGCTAAGTACGCTAGAATGGAAGGAGAGTGATTTTGTTATGGGATATGTAAGACTCGATTGAACTTGGTATTTGTTGGTTTTTAATAATGGAAATGTAATGCGTGGAGCAACAAATAAAAGTAGTTAAACATAAGCGCTGGTGTAGAAGTTGGTGCTCGTACCTCAAGTTATGTACATGTAGAAGTGTTGGTAGTAGCACAGGAGATAGACTTACCAGTTTATGCTCCTGTTTGTTGACAAAGTTTTATACACATTGTTTTTCTTATGTGTCATATTTATATTGAGTGTTTTGTAATAGCATTTAGTCTCTTAATTAATGTGTTTGCTTTCATGACCATTTTGGAATGTATATAGTTATTAAACTTAATATTGGGTCAACATCATGGTGCACTTATTTAGTTTGCTAATGAAATGAATGCCATTAAAATTTGAAGAAAATTATTGTGTGATTTATTTTGGTTCTTAATGATGCTTTGAATTTAAGTTTATTGTTTTGATAAATTAATGTTGTATGTATTTATCGTATTCTAATTTGGTTGATTGAATTCTAGCATCAAAAAAATAATAAAACTAATTATATACCTCGAAATTCTTAAAGTCGTATTAAAATTTTTTTGACTTTTAAATGGTTTAATTTTTGGAATTTTAGATGTTGTTATATGGTATATATTGTGGTTGAAATCAAGAATTTTTAAAGTCTTAGTTTTCTGTACTTTTGGTTTTTGAGTTTTGGATAGAATTCTTGTTTTCATTTATTTTTAGGAAAAATTTACACGAATACTCCAAGAAATTTGTTATTTTATGTTAATACTCTGAAATTAAATAATTTACACCACTGCTCCCATAAATTGTTTAATTTTATATCAATACTCTGGACTACCAACTATGCAGAATATGTGACATTTTAAATGGTGACCGTAAATTAAAAAGTATGTGTTGGTAATTAAGGAGGGATAAAAAAATAAAAGAAAATGATGTTTCAGACAAAATAAAGAATTTTGAAGTACGTACATATTTCATAATCAAATTTATATTCGTTGGAAAGATCTTTAAATATAAATTCTAGACTATATCAACTTTATAATTCTTTAATTTTTCATATGAAACACTATTCATAATTTATCCATTAAAATATAAACACTTTATTTTTTAGTTTTAACACATTTTTATTTCAAATCGACATGGATGGAGATATTTATAGCGCATTCAAGATATTTTCTTTATTTTTGTAGTTAATTATCAACTCATTCTTAAAAAATATTAGGTCGCCATTTAAAACTCGACGTATTTAGCTTAGTTGGCAACATGGAATATTGGTGTAAAATTAAGTAATTTCTAGGAGTAGTGGTGTAAATTATTTAATTTTGAAGTATTATCATAAAATCACAAATTTCTTGGAGTATTCATGTGAATGTTTCCTTATTTTTATTAAAAGTTTTTTATAATTTCTTTCATGGAATAAATTTTTTAATGAAAATCAAATCGTTTTATAATGTAAAAAGAATACTGCATTTTACTGTTGTACTGGTGCATAATTTAAAAGTTGGATTTATTTTCAAAATAACGATGCGTTTTTTTATTTTTAGTTTTTTCAGATTCTAGATTTTAAATATCCCTTATATCTTAAAAGTAATATATCAAACACATTATTTTTTTTACTGTACATTATTCTCATTTGAAGCAATATATGTGTGCGCGCACACACACAGGATTGAATCAAGTTAGATGACACCTTACGGTGAGACGACGAGATGACATGCTACGGTCAGATGGCGCAAAGCTCACCACCGGCCACTGAAAAGCTCACTAAAGACAACTGCAAATCTCACCAAATTGTAAGGCAAAGCTCACTATATTTTTTCAACACTTTGATTTTTTTTAAAAAAATAATATCAAAGGAAGGGGTGCTGACTAGATTTTGACCGCTGACTGCCGCCGGCCGCCGCCCACCGCGCCGCCAACGGCCACCACCGCGCCACCCCTGCTCCGCCATCGCGCTGCTGCTCTGCCGCCGACGGGTGGTTGACCGGTGTTTCTATTTTAATTTTAATTAATTTTTTAATTTTCAAAATTTAAAAAAGGTGAGTTTTGGTGTTCAAAGTGGTGAGCTTTGCTTTATTTCCAAATGAGCTTTGCCTCATCAAAGCTGTCATCTGACTGGAGTCAATCCCTATATATATATATATATATATATATATGTATATGTGTATGTATGTATGTATGTATGTAGACACACACACACAGACGTACATACACATATTTTAATATACATATTTATGCATGTTAATTTTTTGTTTTATGTTTGTGAAGATAACAAATAAGAGTTTAGTGTATGTAGACATTGTTTTTTTAAAAGAATTATGAGAGGAAAAGAAAGAGAATGAGAGGGAAAAAATTCTTCATATTTTGGTAGAGAGGAAAAGAAAATAAAAGTGGAAGGAAAAAGAAAATGAGGAGACAAAATGTATTAAGAGAACGAGACTCCAAATTCCTCTTGTTTTGGTGATGAAAAAGAGAGGAAAAAATTATCTTTTTTCCTTATAAATTCCTTAAAGCAAACATATTGTTCATGTAAAGCAAACAAAGTTATCAAAGTAGAGGACAAACATTATTCTAGTTTAGACTTTAGAGAAGGAAGCGAGTTAGGGGTGTAAACAGATATTAATCGGATTGGATGTGCCATTACCAGATCCGTATCCGTTTATTTTTATCGGATATCGAATTCAGTTACGGATCTTGACGGAAACTAAAAATTAAAACCGTATCTGTATCCGTCGGATATCGATCGGACATATGATATATTCGTATCCGTTTTCAATTTTTTAAGTTAAATTGAAAAATACTTTAATTTCCAATTAAATTAAACTCAAAATATTATCAATTCAATTGTAATTTGTTATCGAGCAATTTTTTCTTATTTTTTATAATTTATAATATTCAACGACAACTTCATATGGTAAAAAGATTTACCCAATACACATATTTTTATGTGTTTACACATAATTTTATATGTCTTCACATATATTTTACATATAAAAATGTCTTATACTATGAGATGTCAATAGAAAAACAAAATATAATAATAAAAAATTAGGAAAGATTACATACTCCATATAACGGATCATATATATTGATAAACGATTATTTAAACGGATGTATATGCAGAGCAGATTATAAACGAATCAGATGTACAATTACTAAATTTGCATCTGTTTACCAATAATATATTCTTAATCGGATACGGATAATAAATGTTTTTAACTGGTACAAATATTTTCCTCATAAACGGTTAAGGACGTGGTAATATCCAATTTACCGTCACTATTAAAAATCAAGATCCGTCCTGGTGTCCGTACTGCCCAATCAGCACGAACACACTTTCGATCGGCTTATCTGCGCCGCCTGCTTCATTGTTATCGCTGGCCTTGCGGCTTCTCAAAGCTTCGAGCTAGGCTTTCTGATATATCTGGGCCCGAGCCTATCATACCCTCCCCCATATCCCACACCCTCATGGAAACCAAAGGACTTAGGTTCAAACNACCTAAGGGTTCCGCTGGTCAACCCCCTTTTCCGTCCAACCCAACCCCAAACATCCAAAAGTATTTTATTTCCTTTTGATATCCAAAATAAAGTCTCTTCTATCTATTTTAATCCCTGGTCACAATAGGAAACCAAAACAGCCCCATTCATCTTCCAACATCCACCCAACATGGTCCCTACTATGTTCCCTAGTACAACCCACTAAACAACCATAAAAGTCCAGGAGAAACATGGTACTTTCTTAACCCTTTAACCACCAAATAAATCCTCATATATGCGGCCAAAGTACCACACATTATCCTTTCCCATTGCCCCCTAGTTGGCTGAATACACCCCCCAAAATCAGCCCAAAAGAAGGCCATTCATTCCCCCTGGTTTGCTTTTCATTGGAGGCCCTACAACCACACTCATCCCTGATTTTATCCCAATAAAAAGACCTCAAAACATGGCTGATATTTCAGGGATTTGAGAGAGGATGTTGCTAGGAAGTTTCCTAATGTCTACATTCAATGTATTGTGCATTATTTCCCCCTTCCCCCTGCCTATATAATCAGGCCCTATGGCCATTGTAAACACATCTTTGAATATTGAAAACTTTTTACTCTTTGAGTATTCATAAAATAGTGTGATGCTATTTTAGCCAAATTCCTAATTATATATCTTAAGAGTGGTTATCTTAAGTGTGAGTTTTAGGTTCTAGATATTTGATTGAGTGTGTAATATCTTGATTAAATACTAGAGTTCAACCCCAAGTTAATCTAGAGGTGAGCTTATCCTTTAGTATTAATTTGGCTCCAAATTAAGATAAGAGTGTGTTTATCTCTTATTCCTTATTTGAAATTTATCCCATCCTTTCTAAACCCATCGTTCATCCCTGATTTTCCACTCTTCTTCGTAATATCAAAACCCAAAAAGAACTCCTTCGCATTCCCATATTTTCATCCAGCCCTTTCCCCTTCATTATTACACAATTCCATCTCCACAAATAACAACTTTACCCCTAACACTTTCAGCCGCCGTTCTCAGCTCCACGCCCTTCCAGATTCTATCGGAAGCCATGTCCAGATCTCGAGTTTACGCAGACATCAATGTCGCTCGCCCCAAGGAATATTGGGATTACGAATCGCTCACCGTTCAGTGGGGGTAACTCTTTCATCGCTTTAACTCTCCTTTCTATATTTTTACTTGGATTACGGTCTGGTGGTGATTTGCGTAATGGAACAGTTAGGGTTAGGAACAGTTTTCGTCAAGTGCTGGGGAAAAAACTGGCCAGAAGCAGGCATCTCACACATATCGATTTGTGTTAAAGTGATGCAACAAAACAGCATTTGATAACTTTAATGTATTCTCTTCCAATTTGATTCTATCACACCTCTGCATGTGTTTTTTCCTTCCAGTTAAGGTTAAATTTTCACTCTGCATCTGCAACCATTCAAAGTTGCACCTTCCTGAAATTAATAGGATTTCCATTGACTTAAATGTAGCTTTGCACATACTCTAACTACTATAGCAGTTAAGCATGTGGTCATTATATGCTCTGTATACAATCTATAGAAAATTCAATACAGATTATTCATCATTTTGTATTGGAAATTTGAATTCATTACTTCATGGATCAAGCCAGCTTGCCTGTATATGTTGGAGTCTTGGATAAAAAGAAATATGGTTCTCAGAAGCCTTGTTTCCTAAAAAGCACTACCTTTTGTTTTTAATGATAATCTGTCTTCAACACTACAATCAAAATGTGCATCTTAGATCTTTTGCTCTTTAACACGCCTTGGGTTACAGTGACCAGGATGATTATGAAGTTGTACGGAAAGTTGGAAGAGGAAAATACAGTGAAGTGTTTGAGGGTATAAATGTCAACAGCAATGAGAAGTGCATCATTAAGATTCTAAAGCCCGTTAAGAAGAAAAAGGTAGGATATATCTTCACTCAGGAATGATGTTGTAGTAAATTATAGTGACTTTATAGATAAGCATTGGTTAACATGTGCTTATTCTCAAGCTTATTAAAATTCTTTTTATGTACATCTAAATTTTCGATGTCAAGTGGCACACACAAAACATTTTTCTTGTTTGGTCTTCTCTGTTTGATACTCTCAACACTCATCTCTTGCCTGATGACAATATTTGATCTCTTCTAAACTTTATCCAATGCTTCCTTGTGTTTCCACATACAAATGTGACTAAATTATTGTTTGGTCAATAGCTAAAAAATTGTGGAGAAAAATTGTCAACACTACGTTAAAGTTGGATCTAGAAGTATGACATCATTCTTATGATGTTTTTTATGGTGTCATTAGTAATGCTTGGAAGACTTATGGTGTACTCATCCCATTAATGGCTTGTATTTCCTCTTCAGTTATAACCTAAAACATTCATTCTCTCCTATATTTGTAACATGGTATCAGAGCCAGTATTGTTCTGATGTGAGTAGTATCATTATTCAATGTGATTAGCAATCTTTCTGACAAGAATTCTTTTCCCGGAGCAAGCATTCAAAGCCGAAACCACCACCATCACTACCTTCTTGTCGCAAACCCCCGCTCGGAAAGCCACAGTTGAATGCCTAAACAACATGCTTGCTCTTCTCTTGAAAAAAGTATTTTGCTTTTCCTTGATCTAGGACAATCTGTATGTTTGCCGTCAACACCACCACTAGTGATCTCCTCTCTCCTCAGTAAACCTACACAACCTTTTTTATGACCAATCTGACCGGCCACACACCCATGTAAAGTTGCAGCTTCTCACGGACTGCCTTTGTTGACTTCACACAGCACCATTAACCTGTATTGTTTTTGGGCTAGAATCTTCATGTTGTCCCCGGCATCTTTAATGGCTTTTGTTCTTGCATCACACACGTAAGAAAGAGGCAATAGCAGAGACAACCCATGCAGAATCATCCGAGGTGTTAATTTTTTTTTTTGTAAATTGGTCACACCAAGTTTTGTGAACTGCATGACAGACCTCAAAATTTAGTCAACATTGCCCAAATTCTTTCCTCTCTGGTTGTGATTTCACCCGCCAGTTCTGAAGAATGCCAACCATTAAGGCATCTACTCTTCAAGAGGTAGGTATGTCTGTGACGTATGCTTCAAACACCTCCATTCTATGGATCCGAGATTCACGTGCCTCTGATCATGTCTCTAATAATTTCTTTCTATTGTCAAATTTGTCTGAGCCTCACTCTCGCAAATGGTCTTTAAACCCTAGCCTTAGGTGTAGGACAAGCTCTCCCACAATCTTCCTTACCACTGAAAAATGTCTAAAATATTCCTCAAAGTGTGGATAGCATTTTGTCTATTAGCAAATTTACTTAATCTCTTCACTATTCCATAACTCATAGTGCTGATTATGATACAAGGAGTCTGTGAAAATGGTTGAATTCAGGGGTAAATCTCAGAGTCTATTACCTTCATACTCCATGTTCAATTGTTTGTGTTTCTTCCGATTCAATAATTACCCTTCATAACCGCTTGAGTCACCTGATTCTCTCCAATTTTTGGCATATGATCCAAAGTTTGTCAAGTCTTTCGTACTAGATTGTGATTTGTGTCAGCCTAGCCAACAACCTCGATAGTCCCTTCTAAACAAGTCAATAGGGTCAATAATTGGTTGAGTTCTCATTTTATCTACAACATACAAATGTTTGGGGTTGATATTCAGTCAAGTCTACCTTGGGGTTTCAAACTTCAATAACTTTTTCATCTTCATTGATGATTTTTTCTAGATACATGTGATTATTTTTTTATGAATGAATGATTTTGAATAATTTTATATCTTTTCAAAAAAATGTGTTGATGTTCAAACTCAATTTGGTAGCTTTTCCAAAATATTATGGAGTGCCATTGATAAATTATTTTTCACCACCAATGCGTTCACCATTTTTAGTTTCCTATTGTCATTGTTATAATAATAATAATAATAATAATAATAATAATAATAGTAATAATAATAATTTAATGTCCTTATGTTGCTTTTCTTTAAGAGTCATATTTGTTTACAAATAGGTTTCCTTAGGTAATTAAAACACTATGCAAAACATTGTATTCTCCTTTTTGAACATGTTACGACTTGAAAAGCTGGGAGTCTATAGTGTGGCGTTGCCAATTCCACACAGTCCGTCCATTAGGGTAGATTCTATAGAGTCAATGAACCCAATGAGTATCTTTCTTTGTGTGACAATTCCATTAACACCTTAGAGAGAAGGACCTAGTTACAGGTCTATGCCTCCTTAAGTCCCAGGGCGCCTTCATCCTTAGGCAAGAACATATCAAGCAAATGCGCAAAATCACTTTTTTGTAAACTTCACACCCCAACAGAAGTTACGGCGCATAGAGGTAAAGCCTGTTTAGGATGGAGCAATAGACAGAGAGCTTGAACCCAAAAGGATTGCACACCTTGTATGATAGCCTTGATAAGCTCAACATGTCCATCATAGGATAACGACTTTGCATTTGTCGCTGTAATAAATTCTTCAGTAGTCTTCAGTAAAGGCTCAAACTACGCAACTGTCACCCTGAGTGGGGACAATGGCACACCAAGACACTTCACAGGAAAGGTGCATAGGGTGCATTATGAAAAGTTCACTAAGTCCATGATTTCAGTGTACTTAACTCCCAAGTCCCAAGAAGTAATTAGATTTTAAAGCGCTAACCATAAGTCGACATTAGATGTTAAAGGGCTAACCATAAGTACGGACATATTTTGGCACTCCAAGAGGATCTTAATAGACATAGGATCACCCCTAGAGAAAAGTATCAAGGCATTTGCAAAGGCGTAATGTGAAATCCTTAGTTTGGCACATTTGGGTGAAAATTGAAATCATTGTGCTTAGTCTCTTGTTCAACAACCGGGATAGGTATTCCATACGAAGGATGAGTACGTGTTAACATTGTTGTATATTAGCATCTAGAAGTATGTCATCATTCTCTTATGATGCCATTGATAATGGAGTCATTAGGAAGACTTTGGGGACTTTGATTGCACTTATTTTATAAATACTTTGTGTTTCCTCTTCATTAACAACTGAAAACAATCATTCTCCTATATTTGTTACACTATCCATTGAAATTTTGTACTCTGCTGCAGATTAAGAGAGAGATCAAAATATTGCAGAACCTTTGTGGAGGAACAAATATTGTTAAACTCCTTGACATTGTCAGAGATCAGCATTCAAAAACTCCAAGCTTGATATTTGAGTATGTAAATAGTACAGATTTCAAGGTTCTATACCCCACATTAACAGATTATGACATACGCTACTACATATATGAGCTTCTCAAGGTAAAATGAAATTCTTTCTTCCTAGTCAGTAGCTTAGATGTGTATGCTCGTTACTTCACATAGACTACATATACGAGGAAAAAGCTCTTTGAGATCTCTTTTTCCATTTATATGGAATTGCAGGCACTGGACTATTGTCATTCACAAGGAATAATGCATAGAGATGTCAAACCTCATAATGTTATGATTGACCATGAATTGCGAAAGCTTCGATTGATAGACTGGGGCCTTGCCGAATTTTACCACCCAGGGAAGGAATATAATGTTCGCGTGGCTTCAAGGTAAAAACTTATCTTGATCTGAAGTCATTACAGTATTTTTTTGATGAACAAAAGTCATAACACCATACTCCTCTTGCTATCGTGACTATCTAAACACATTCTGACATCTCCAGTGTTTCTTCATCAAAATAGAAGACTTAAGACTAGTATAACGGGATGCTGGAAATTGCTATTTCAATTCCATAATCAGATAACAATGTGATGCTCTCTCTGTCCGAAAATAACCACACTTCTTTTTCATCTGTCCCAAAATAACCACACTTCTTTTTCATCTGTCCCAAAATAACCACACTTCTTTTTTATCCATCCCAAAACAAAGGTACATTTCTTTTTTGGTGAGGAATTTGTGGCCATCATTATTTCTCTCTTTCAATTCAATTCCAACCAAACACTTTTCACTTTTCAACACTTTTTTAAAACTTCTTGTAAATGGACCTTTAATTTGGGATGTAGTATGCTTATGATTACCTGTTTGAACTCTAACCATTAGAAGGAAGTGGACTACTAATAGTTAGGGGTAGATGTAATAGAATGGACCTACAAATGTATCAAAATTGTTAAGTGATCTAGTCACTATTTAGACTATTGAACATGTTGAAACAATTTTGAGTGTTTTTAAAATTATTCAGATACTTCAAGGGTCCTGAACTTCTTGTTGACTTGCAAGACTATGACTACTCATTGGATATGTGGAGCCTTGGTTGCATGTTTGCTGGGATGGTAAGAATAAGTTCATGATTTTATCTTATTTTATTCTTTGTTCTATTTTGATTCAGGAAAACCAAATTTGCCTTAACGATTCCCCGATGATAATTTTAAATTGAACTTCTCATGACTATTCTGAAATCTGAACTGCTGCTATGTATGCAGATTTTTCGCAAGGAACCTTTCTTTTATGGGCATGATAATCAAGATCAGCTTGTTAAAATTGCCAAGGTAATTGTGAATTCTTATTCTTGATATTTTTAATATAAATTCTATCAACTCATCAAAATACACCCGAAACACCACATGTCAGTGACATAAAACTACATTTGGGGTAGATTTGACACCTTGAAGTGAAGTCGTGGTAGTAAGGTCACTTAGATTTTCCAAAAGCTACACTAAAGGGTTTCTAATTTGGTATGATATTTTATTTTGGATCATATTTTTTTAGGTTCTTGGAACAGATGAGTTGAATGCATATTTGCACAAGTATGGACTAGAGCTTGATCCTCAGCTGGAAGCTATGGTTGGGAGGTATGGTTCATTTTTGTATCCTAAGATCTACCACTTTCCTCCCACCTTGCTTCCATCCACCACACGATGCATGTCTCACAGAACCCACATGGTTCCGTAGACCCCAGGACATGCTTCAGGTCAAAATGAACTCGACTCCAATGTTAAAATTGCTCAGGTTAGCTCGTTGAATGATTCAACTATTTTCAAGGCCCTAATTAACCTGGTCACTTGGACCAGTTGACCTGCCACCAGAAGATTAACATGGCATTGGTTGTTCTGTGAACTGCACTCTGCTAGTTGAACTGTTCAATGAGCCTAACCCGAGCCGTTTTGATATCATGCTGGTAGTGTCACTAGTGTGTGGGTTGAGGTGGCAATACATGGGTCAAACACATATTTAAACCCTCTTGTAATATATTATAACCATTATTTACATCCAGAGTATTTTTTAAGTTGTAACGAAAAACCTTTCTGAAATGTATCACCTCTCCTTGCAGGCACAGCAGAAAGCCTTGGTCGAGATTTTTCAATTCTGATAATCAGCATTTAGTATCACCTGAGGTATTCCCATCCTCCAAGATTTGAATTTCTATGTTGATATATCTTTCTTCAGTCCAGTGATGTTGACTTGCACTTTCAGGCCATAGATTTTCTTGACAAGCTGCTTCGGTATGATCATCAGGACAGGCTTACAGCCAGAGAAGCAATGGTAGGCTGGCTCGTTCACTAACGATTTGTGTGCTATGGGAAAATTGGTCTTTGCATCTCACGATTTTTCTCAATATTTGACCACACATCACATTTTCTTGAACTTGTACCCACATGTCATACCCATTAGACTTTGTACCCCGTGATCTATCAACAGTTCCCTCTTGGAACAACCTTTCTGCCCATGGAAATAGTGGTAAGGTCTGCATAGATCATGCCCTCCAGACCTTACTCTTGGGTTGGGAAACAACATTTATTTGGTTTGGTTTGATTTTTATTTTGCCAAAATAGCATCAATGTTTGAAGTTAGATTTTTGCCATGAGAGTGACATGATTTCACATATTTGCTTTTATTAGGCCCACCCGTATTTCATGCAAGTGAGAGCCGCGGAGACCAGCAGGATGAGAGTGCAGTGATTGATGCAACCAGTCTTTGGGGTGGATGGTCTTGATGGAAAAGAATTGTCTGTCATTATAACAATTTGCATTGGCTTGTTTGGTTCTTAAGCTAAATGTACCATTGGAGATGTACATCTTTTTTTCCTCTCTGTTAAACCTTGTGGAATGCTTGAGCTCTAGAAATTTGAACTATGAGCTATTTAGAGTAAAATTTTTATAATTTTAACACCAAGATTAATGTTTTAGATGTACAAAGTTTTGAGGCCAAACAGCCCAAACTCCTCAGTTTTACCTTGCGAGAATCAATTTAATATAGTTCACATCGCATTAATCTAAATTATTTTTGGATGAATTTCAGGAGAATTTGAGGATGCATGTGTCCATGTTTCACTTCACTCCACCTAAGGCAAATTTCACTTCACTTTTCACCTAAGACTATTGAGGGTTTGTTCGTTTCAATCATTCAGGTTGAAAAAGTTAACTTTTTTTTTCAAATCCTTTCAGTATTACTCCGTATCAAGTTTGGGTTATTTTGGGTTCGAGTCACTTTGGATTTGAATCTATGATTGCGTTCTGTTCGTCTGATCTGATCTAATTTTTTGAAGTTCTGAACTGATCTGGTTTGATCTAATTTGATTGGATCTGATTTGATTAGATCTAGTCTGATCTGATTCGATCGGATGTAAAATATATTCAATTTAAATTAAGATTATTATAATAGTTATAATAATAGTAAAAATAATAATAGAAATATTAATGATAATAATAATAGAATTACTAATAATAGTAATAAGAATAGTAATAATAATAATAAATATAATAATAATACTAGTAATAATAATAGAGATAATAATAATAATAATAGTAATAATAATAATAATAATAATAATAATAATAATAATAATAATAATAATAATAATAACCATAATAATAACAATAGTAATAAAATAATAATAGAAATAGTAATAATAACAATAGTAATAATAGTTATAATCATAATAATACTAATAATGTTAATAATAATATTAACAATAATATTCATATTAATAGTAATAATAATAATAATTATAATAATAATTATAATAATAATTCTAATCATAATGATAGTAATAGTAATATAAATAATAATAATAATAATAATAATAATAATAATGATGATGATGATGATGGTGATGATGATGATGATAATGATAGTAATAATAATAATATTGTTTAGATCTGATCTGATCAAATCTGATATGATGTGATCGTATTTTAATAAGAATAAGTAATAAACAGAAAAAATAAGTTGAACGAACTTCTCATTCTACTTCTATGTATGTGCTTTGTGTCTTCTTTCTTGGTTTATGTTGACTTTGCTCGAGCTAGGAGTCTTTTGAAAATAGTCTCTCTACTTTTGCATAGTGCTAAGGTCTACGTACACACACTCCCCCACCCTACTTTTTGTGGAATTTTACTAGGGATGCTGTTGTTCTAATCCATCCCTAACTTTACATAAAAAGTAGCTAATTTGCCCTTAGATTTACGAAAAAGAAAACAATATGTTTCAACAAACAATAAAGTTACATTATGAGCAATGGCGATATCAAGAGTCCAAAAAATAATTTCTTCAAGAGAATTGTTGTACATAATTCAACCACGTTCAAATAAGTCAATGGACATGGCATGTACAAGTTGAAGGTGTGTAAGGATACAGATACACCATGCAATATAGAGCAAGGAACTCCACTAGCACAACTCTTAATGAAGGCAAAGTTAATTATTTAGGACGAAGCACCAATGACACATAATGATAGAATTTAGGATGACTATGGACAACTGGATTGGGCAATAAGACACTTGGGTTGAACCACATTAAAAGATTGAATCCAATCAATTAGTTAATTCAACTCAAGAGCTTATATACCAATTATTTTACTCTTACTTTTCCGATGTGGGATACTCTTAACACATAAGTATTGCTTTGAATCTTTAGATAAAAGTTTGCGCGATATTCTATGATTTTCCAATCCAATGAGTGAAAATCAAATGTTCGGAGGAAAAATAGTCATCCTTAGAGATTTTCATCAGATATTGCCAATAATTCCAAAATGAATCAGACAAGATATTGTTAATTCAGCGATTAATTCTTCCTACACTTAGACACATTGCATCGTGTTGCGTTTAACGAAAAACATGAGGTTGCAATCAATGATTCATTAGTACCAATGTAGCTTATAAAGATGTTTTCAAAAATTTGTAATTCATTTGATATTCATGCTTTATAATTTTATATTTTATTATGCATTCTATTTTTATTCTTCAAAAATGACACCAATATAATTTAATAACGTAAATATAACTCGTGCAACGTACATGTGTGGTATGAGTTTTAAAATATACTCCAACTATATAAAAAATTCTACCAACATGTTTATTTTATTTTTTCTAAATATAAATGAAAATAAATATCTAAACAAAAGTTATCCAAAATTCCAAAGTAGAAGACGAACAATAATTTAGAGAAGGGAATACTAGAGTGTATGCAATGGCAAGGCAAGTCACTGCCTTGCCTACCGTATTATTAGTTGAGTGGAAGAAAATACAATCGGAGAGGTAATAATTGACTTGGATGGAATGTGGCGAGAGACCACTATATGTATGGCTTGTGCAAGGAGAAATGAACGGCAAAATAGGTTAGTACCATTGAATCCTTGTTCCCTTTTTCTTTTCTTTCTCTAGTTTTTTGCTACTTGCTAAACCATTTTATCTTTCTTTTTTGAGTAAATTCCCAAAATAGTCCTTTGTAATAAAAGGTTTTCCCAAATTAGTCTTCAATAAGTTTTAATTACCTATGTGGTCCTCTATAATTGAGATTTATTCCCAAAATAGTCCTTTGTATTAAGGTATTTTCCCAAATCAGTCCTCAATAAGTTTTAATTACCTACGTGGTCCTCTATAATTGAGATTTATTCCCAAGATGGTCTTTCGTAAATAATATTATTCAAATGAGGAATAGTTAATGGTATTTTTTATTCACTAAATTTAGAATTAATTCTTAAAATGATCATTTATAAAAAAATGCTTTCCCAAAATGGTTTTTCTAATTAAAAATGTGTATTTGATTTCAAATTTAAAAGTATTTTTTAAGTTTTAAATAAACCATAAATTATTTATACTTAATGTATTTTTTAAAGTTACATTTAGTTATACAGAAATGATTGTTTTGAAAAAATACTTTAAATTTGGATTATCAAAATACCAAAATATTTCCCAATTAATCCTCATTTGAGGATTGATTTGGGAAAACACCTTATTACAAAGGACCATTTTCAGAATTTACTCATAAATAATTTATGAATTATTTAAAACTTAAAAAATCTTTTAAATTTCAAATCAAATACACATCTTTAATTAGAAAAACCATTTTGGGAAAGCACTTCATTATAAATGATTATTTTAAGAATTAATTCTAAATTTAGCAGAGAAAAAATTCTCTCAATTAATCCTCATTTGAGTAATATTATTTATGAAGGACCATCTTGGGAAAAATATCAATTATAGAGGACCACCTAGGTAATTAAAACTTATTGAGGAGTAATTTGAGAAAACACCTTATTATAAAGGACTATTTTGGAAATAAACCTCAATTATAGAGGATCACGTAGGTAATTAAAACTTATTGCAGACTAATTTAGGAAAATCCCTTATTACAAAAGACTATTTTGAGAATTTACTCTTCTTTTTTTGTTGCATGTGTTTTGCCTCAATTTTTTTCATCTTCCCAAACCCAACGTTTTATAAAAAAAAAATATAACCCTTTTTTCAAAAACAAAAATACCAATTCCTTTTTTTAATTATCTATGTTTTTTTGTTTCAATCTATTTCCTTGTAAAAATAATTTAACATATTTTCTGAAACTAAAAATACATTTTTTTAAAACTAGTATTTTTATTCGAGACTATACAATTTAAGTAGATAATTAAACTAATTTTAAAAAAACAAGTTTTTCTCTGTATAATTAAAATATTTAGACGAAAATACAAATAATAATAATAAATGAAAAATAAAACACACATGAACTAATTAAATTATGTCAAAAATATTAAAATTGACAAATAAACAATGAGCAATGCTAGGGGTACACCAAAAGTGTACTCTAAATTTACACCGCCTCCTTCTCCATCACCCATTTTTATTTATTTTTTTTGAATTCCTTGCCAATTTATATGAACAAGGAGGTGTGGGACATATGGGGTACACTTCTGTACCCCTAGCCTTTTTCATAAACAATACTTGCCACTAGGGGTGTAAACAAACCGAATCGAAGCGAATATCGTGATATTTGAATTTGTATTTGTTTAATTTTTTCAAATACGAATCCGGATCCGAATATGAGACGAATTTAAAATAAGATTTGAATTTGTATTTGATTAATATTCGAATACTTAACGAATCCCCTAACTGAATATTTTAATAATTATACTCAATATTTTATATGATGGACCACCATAAATTTTGAATAATTTAACTTACGATACTTATACTATATCTAAAAACATTAATACATTTTCATCTTACACAAATTATATTTTATAAAATATAACTAAAAATCATATGTTTTAGATTTTCGTGATACGTTAATTTGTTAAATTCTAGCTAGCTTAGTAATTTAAATACATTTTATATTATATTAGTTTACCTGACTATTGATGTTGAAAAATGGTTTGTGATATATACATATATTCGAATATTCAAATATCACCCGAATCGAATATACTCCTATTTGTATTTGTATTTGTTTAATATTCAAATCAAAACTAATATTTAAATTTGAATTTGTATTTGAATAATGCAAATTCGAATAGAAATCACGAATCGGAATGAAAGTATTTGATTTGTTTATATTTCTACTTGCCACCACAATGTGACTATGCATTTTTTACGCTGCTTCTTTTTTATCGCTGGGGTCAGTAGTGCCCAATCAGCACGAACACACTTTCCATCTGTTTACCTGCGCCGCCTCCCTCTTTGTTATCGCTGGCCTTGGCGGCTTCTCAACCCCCCAGCTAGGCTTTCAGCCGCCGCTCTCAGCTGCACGCCCTTCGTCAATACCAGGAGATTCCCCTCGGAAGCCATGTCCAGATCTCGAGTTTACGCAGACATCAATGTCGTTCGCCCCAAGGAATATTGGGATTACGAATCGCTCACCGTTCAGTGGGGGTAACTCTTTCATCGCTTTAACTCTCCTTTCTATATTTTTACTTGGATTACGGTCTGGTGGTGATTTGCGTAATGGAACAGTTAGGGTTAGGAACAGTTTTCGTCGAGTGCTGGCACTGCTGGGGTAAAAACCGGCCAGAAGCAGTCATCTCGCACATATCGATTTGTGTTAAAGTGATGCAACAAAACATCATTTGATAACTTTAATGTATTCTCTTCCAATTTGATACGATCACCTCTGCATGTCTTTTTCCAAAATATGGGTATTTTGTTTGTCTAATGAAATGAACAACTATTTCCTTCCAGTTAGGGTTAAATCTTCACCCAGCATCTGCAACCATTCAAAGCTACACCTTCCTGAAATTAATGATATTTCCAGTGACTTCATTCTTTTAAATGTAGTTTTGCACATACTTTAACTACTATAGTATTTTAGCATGTGGTCATCTACAGGAAATTCAATACATATTATTCATCTTTTTGTATTGAAAATTTAAATTCATTACTTCATGGATCAAACTGGGTAGCCTGTATATGTTGGAGTCTTGGATACAAGGAAATATGGTTCTCAGAAGCGTTGTTTCCCAAAAGCACTGCCTTTTGTCTGTAATGATAATCTGTCTTCTATACTACACACAAAACATGCATGTTACATCTTTTGCTCTTTAAAACTCCTTGGGTTACTATTTCAGTGACCAAGATGACTATGAAGTTGTACGGAAAGTTGGAAGAGGAAAATACAGTGAAGTGTTTGAGGGTATAAATGTCAACAGCAATGAGAAGTGCATCATTAAGATTCTAAAGCCCGTTAAGAAGAAAAAGGTAGGATATATCTTCATTCAGGAATGATTTTATAGTAAATACAGTGACTTTTTAGATAAGCATTGGTTAACATGTGATTTTTCTCAAGCTTATTAAATTTCTTTTTATGTACATCTCATTTTCGAAGTCAGTGACTCATTACCATTAGTTGAGATTCACTAACAGTTTCGGATTCATATATCTCTATGTTGTAACCAAAGGAAAAATCATCTCCTCAATGCTTGCAGGTGGCACACACAAAAAACAGTTTTCTTGTGTGGTCTTTTCTGTTTGATACTCTCAACACTCATCTCTTGCCTGATGACACTATTTGATCTCTTCTCAACTTTATCCAATACTCCCTTGTGTATTCCACATACAAATCTGACTAAATTATTGTTTGGTGCATAGCTAAAAAATTGCGGAGAATAATTATCAACACTATGTTAAAGTAGGATCTAGAAGTATGACATCATTCTTACGATGTCTTCTTTATGGTGTCATTAGTAATGCTTGGAACCCTTTCCCATAAATGCCTTGTATTTCCTCTTCAGTTATAACTGAAAGTGTTCATTCTCTCCCATATTTGTATCATGGTATCAGAGCCAGTATGGTTTCTGGTGTGAGTAGTATCATTATTCAATGTGAATAGCAATCTTTCTGACAAGAAATCATTTCTCAGTGCGAGCCTTCAAAACCGAAGCCCCCACCATCACTACCTTCTGGTCGCAAACCCCCGCTTGGAAAGCCACAGCCGAATCCCTAACAACATGCTGGCTCTTCTCTTAAAAATGTTTTGTTTTCCCTTGATCTATGACAATCTATAAGTTTTCTGTCAACACCACCCCTGGTGGTCTCCTCTCTCCTCAGTAAACCTACATAACCTTTTTTATGACCAATCTGACCGGCCACACACCCATGTAAAGTTGCAGCTTCTCAAGGATTGCCTTTGTTGACTTCACACACCACTATTAATCTGTATTGTTTTCAGGATAGAATCTACGTTGTCCCCGAACAATTAAGGCATCTACTCCTCAGTATTGTTGACTTGACTGAAGAATACCAACAATTAAGGCATCTACTCTTTCAAGAGGTAGGCATGCCTGTGTATGCTTCAAACACCTGAAATCTATGTATCCAAGATTCATGTGCATCTGGTCATGTCTCTAATAATTTCTATCTATTGTCAAGTTTGTCTAAGCCTCACTCTCAGAAATGGTCTTCAAACCCTATCCATATGTGTAGAACAAGCTCTCCCACAATCTTCCTTACCACTGAAAAATGTCTTATATATTCCTAAAAGTGTGGATAATGTTTTGTCTATTAGCAAATTTACTCAATCTCTTCATTATTCCATAACTCATAGTGCTGATTATGATACAGGAATCTGGGGAGATTGTTGAAATCAGGGGTAAATCTCAGAGTCTCAATTACCTTCATACTTCATGTCCAATTGTTTGTGTTTCTTCCGATTCAATAATTACACTTCATAACCGGCTAACCGCTTGAGTCACCCGATTCTCTCCAATTTTTGGCATATGATCCCAAGTTTGTCAAGTCTTTGGTACTAGATTGTGATTTTTGTCACCCTGGCAAACAACCTCGATAGTCCCTTCTAAGCAAAGTCAATAGGGTCAATAATAGGTTGATTCCTCATTTGATCTAGTACATACAAATGTTTAGGGTTCATATTCAGTCAAGTCTACCTTGGGGTTTCAATAACTTTTTCACCTTATTTAGTGATTTTTTCAGATACAGGTGATTATTCGTGATGAATGAATAATTTTATATCTTTTCAAAAAAATTTGTTGATTTTCAAACTCAATTCGATAGCTTTTCCAAAATGTTATGGAGCGCCCATGCTGAATTATTTTTCATCACCAATGTGTTACCAACTTACCATTATCATTTTCCTATTGTTGTTGTAATAATAATAATAATAATAATAATAATAATAATAATAATAATAATAATAATAATAATAATAATAATAATAATCATAATAATAATAAAAGCAATAATAATTTAGTGTCCTATAGTGTGGGGTTGCCAATTCCATACAGTCCGTCCATTAAGGTAGATCCTATAGAGCCAATGAACCAAATGATTATCTTTCTTTGCTTAACAGTTCCATTACACCATAGAGATAATGACTTAGTTACAGGTCTATGCTTCCTTAAGTCCCAGGCCACCTTCATCCTTAGGCAAGAACAAATCAAGCAAAAGTGCAAAATCACTTTTTGCAACTTCACACCCCAACAGAAGTTACGGCACATAGAGGTAAGCCTCTCAAGGATGAAGCAATAGACAGAGAGCTTGAAACCAAAAGTATTCCACACCTTGTATGATAGCCTTGATAAGCTCAACATGTCCAGCATATAGGATAATGACTTTGTGTTCGTCGCAGTAATGTAATAAATTCTCCAATAGTCTTCAATAAAGGCTCAAACTACGCAACCGTCACCATGAGTGGGGACAATGGCACACCAAGATACTTCACAGGAAAGGTGCATTCTGAAAACTTCACCAAGTCCATGATTTCAGTTTATCAATCCCAAGAAGACATTAGAATTTAAAGTGCTAGCCATAAGTTGGCATTAGATGTTAACGGGCTAACCATAAGTATGGACATATTTTGGCGCTCCAAGAAGGTATCCATGAGGATCTTAATAGACTTAGGACTTAGGAGATCACCCCTTGAGAAAAGTATCAAGTCATTTGCAAAGGCATAATGTGGAATCCTTAGTTTGGCACATTTTGGGTGAAAATTCAAATCATTGTGCTTAGTCCTCATGTTCAACAACCAGGATAGGTATTCCATACGAAGGACGAGGAGGTGTTAATATCGTTGTAAATTAGCATCTAGAAGTATGTCATCATTCTCTTATGATGCCATAGAATATGGAATCATTAGGAAGACTTAATGGACTTTGATTGCACTTATTCAATAAATACCTTGTAAACCCTCTTCATTAATAACTGAAAACAATCATTCTCCTATATTTGTTAAACGTTCCATTGAAACAATAGGTTTTTGTACTCTGCTGCAGATTAAGAGAGAGATCAAAATACTGCAGAACCTTTGTGGAGGAACAAATATTGTTAAACTCCTTGACATTGTCAGAGATCAGCATTCAAAAACTCCAAGCTTGATATTTGAGTATGTAAATAGTACAGATTTCAAGGTTCTATACCCCACTTTAACAGATTATGACATACGCTACTACATATATGAGCTTCTCAAGGTAAAATGAAATTCATTCTTCCTAGTCAATAGCTTAGATTGTGCATGCTCATTCCTTCTCATAGACCTCATATACAAGGAATTTCATATGGAATTGTAGGCACTGGACTATTGTCATTCACAAGGAATAATGCATAGAGATGTCAAACCTCATAATGTTATGATTGACCATGAGTTGCGAAAGCTTCGATTGATAGACTGGGGCCTTGCTGAATTTTACCACCCAGGGAAGGAATATAATGTTCGTGTGGCTTCAAGGTAAAAACTAATCTTGAGTCTGAAGTTATTACAGTATTTTTTTAATAAACAAAAAGTCACAACACCATACTCCTCTTGCTATCTTGACTCTCTAAACGCATTCTGACATCTCCAGTCTTATTTCATATAAATATAAGACTAGTATAATGGGATGCTGGAAATTGCCGATCCAATTCCATAATCAGATAACAGTATGACACTCCCTTCATCCCAAAATAACCACACTTCTTTTTTTATCTGACCCAAAATAAACACTTCTTTTTTATCCATCCCAAAATAATGGTACATTTCTTTTTTGGTGGGGAGTATGTGGCAATCATTATATCTCTCTTTCAATTCAATTCCAACCACACACTTTTCAACACTTATTTAAAGCTTCATGTAAATGGACCTCTAATTTGGGATGAAGTATGATTACCTGTTTGAACTGTAACAAAAAGAAGTGGACTACTAATAGTTAGGGGTACATGTAATAGCATGGACCTACAAACGTATCAAAATTGTAAGTGATCTAGTCACTATTTAGATTATTGAACATGTTGAAACAATTTTGATTGGTTTTAAAATTATTCAGATACTTCAAGGGTCCTGAACTTCTTGTTGACTTGCAAGACTATGACTATTCATTAGATATGTGGAGCCTTGGCTGCATGTTTGCTGGGATGGTAAGAATAAGTTCCTGATTTTATCTTATTATCTTCTCTTCTATTTTGATTCATGAATACAAAATTTTCTTTACTGATTCCCCGATGATAATTTTAAATCTCAACTTCTCATGACTATTCTGAACTGTTATGTATGCAGATTTTTCGCAAGGAACCTTTCTTTTATGGGCATGACAATCAAGATCAGCTTGTTAAAATTGCTAAGGTCATTGTGAATACTTGTATTCTTGGTATTTTTTATATAAAAATTCTTTCAACTCATCAAAATACACCCGAAACACTACATGTCACTGACATAGAACTAAATTTGGGGTAGATGTGACACCTTGAAGTGAAGTCATGGTAGTAAGGTCACTTACATTTTCCAAAAGCTAACAAAAAGTTTTCTAATTTGGTTTTTTTTTAATATTTTGGATCATATTTTTTAGGTTCTTGGAACAGATGAGTTGAATGCATATTTGCACAAGTATGGACTAGAGCTTGATCCTCAGCTTGAAGCTATGGTTGGGAGGTATGGTTCATTTTTGTATCCTAAGATCTACCACTTTCCTCCCACCTTGCCTCCATCCACCACACGATGCATGTCTCACAGAACCCACATGGTTCCGTAGACCCCAGGACATGCTTCAGGTCAAAATGAACTCGACTCCAATGTGCAAATTGCTCAGGTTAGCTCGTTGAATGATTCAACTATTTTCAAGGCCCTAATTGACCTGGTCACTTGGACCAGTTGACCTGCCACCGGAAGATTAACATGGCATTGGTTGTTCTGTGTCTCTGTGAACTGCACTCTGCTAGTTGAACTGTTCAATGAGCCTAACCCGAGCCGTTTTAATATCATGCAATACATGGGTCAAACACATATTTAAACCCTCTTGTAATATATTATAACCATTATTTACATCCAGAGTATTTTTTATGTTGTAACAAAAAACCTTTCTGAAATGTATCACCTCTCCTTGCAGGCACAGCAGAAAGCCTTGGTCGAGATTTTTCAATTCTGATAATCAGCATTTAGTATCGCCTGAGGTATTCCCAAGATTTGAATTTCTATGTTGATAGATCTTTCTTCGGTCCAGTGATGTTGATTTGTACTTTCAGGCCATAGATTTTCTTGACAAGCTGCTTCGGTATGATCATCAGGACAGGCTTACAGCCAGAGAAGCAATGGTAGGCTGGCTCGTTCACTAACGATTTGTGTGCTATGGGAAAATTGGTCTTTGCATCTCATGATTTTTCTCAATATTTGACAACACATCACATTTTCTTGAACTTGTACCCACATGTCATACCCATTAGACTTTGTACCCCGTGATCTATCAACAGTTAGATCGGGGTCCCTCTTGGAACAACCTTTCTGCCCATGGGAATAGTGGTAAGGTCTTCATAGATCATGCCTTTAAAACCTTACTCTTGGGTTGGAAAAAAACATCTATTTTGTTCGGTTCGTGCCCATCGTGTGCCTCTGGCATTTCACCTTTCACCTTGCTCTAAGATGTGTGTTAAGAAAATAAAACATGGCGTCCAAAGTCACATGTTTGTGTAAAGTGTAGGATGCAGAGACACAACTTTCCCTTGATTTTTCTCTCTAATTTTTTTTTTGCCAAAACAGCATCTATGTTTGAGGTTAGATTTTTTGCCATGAGAGTGACATGATTTCACATATTTGCTTTTATTAGGCCCACCCTTATTTCTTGCAAGTGAGAGCCGCGGAGAACAGCAGGATGAGAGTGCAGTGATTGATGCAACCAGTCTTTGGGATGGATGGTATTGATGGAAAAACAATTGTGTCTGTCATTATAACAATTTGCATTGGCTTGTTTGGTTCTTGAGCTAAATGTACCATTGGAGATGTACATCTTTTTTTCCTCTTTTTTAAAATTTGTGGAACCCTTGAGCCCTGGAAATTTAAACTACAAGCAATTTAAATGATTTAGAGTAAGAAATTTAGAGTAAGATTTTCATGATTTAACACCACGGTTAATGTTTTAAATGCACAAGTTGTGTTTTCATGTTTGAGCCCAAACTCCTCAGTCTTACCCTGCAAGAATCAATTGGTGTTTTTGTGCATGTGAAAACACCAAACAGGCATTGGTGTTTGGGTGGAAATTGCCAACAGTGGTCGAAGGTTGTTGATGGTTGGGTAGCAATTGTCACTTGTCAGTGTTCCAAGAACTATTGTGGGAGCTTCCGCGATAGTGTGTGCTTGTTTGTTTCCACATCTGTATTTGATTATGTGTGGGTGAAAATATATAACACATACGCATGGTGTTTTGATGGACGATAATGTTCGGATGTTGCTATCGACAGTGACTAGCGGTCCAACAGACCTGGCGACCCGTTGTGAAAATAAGGGTAGGGTAAAGAATAAATTGGTGAAGTAAAGAAAAACAATTTGTTGTTGGGGTGAAAACCAGGGTGATAGCTGCTATACATGGCATGACTGTTTTTCCACACTACATAAAAGTCAATTCTGCTCAACTTGTCTTTTCAGTTATCACTTATTCTCGTTAAAATCAGACCAGACCAAAGAGAAACTTTAAATAAAACTATAACCAAATCATATCTGACCAGATTTTCAAAAAATTATAATTGGATCAGATGAACAAAAACACAACCTAAAACGCAATGTCTATGTCTTCCCAAAAGGTACTCACTCATGTAGAATATATTGTTTGGATCTATTTAATATTTTGAAAATCAAATCCTATACACACACCGTCCCGAAAAAAAACCTTCTCATACAAATCGGGCATCAGGGGGGTTTGGATTCAACCTTTTTGTTAATAGACACTTGTACCTAAGTTGTCAAATTATAAAACAACCGGTTACTATTCAACTTAATTATATTAGATTAAGTTTCTTTGGGTGGATGTGCAACAAGGTTCAAATTCCATCACCCACTAACCAATTCAGCAGTCTATAGATACAAACAAGAACACACAGCAGCAACTTGCTTTTGGGCGAAAAGCATCAAGTACCAGCTTTGTTTAAATGAATCTTTCCCCCCCTTAAAATCATTCAGAAACGGTTCATTTCTCTACTTTTAACTTGAGATGGGGAAAACATTCCTCTGCTTCTAACTTGGGATGCCTTGCTTCGGCATGCTCTCTGCACTTCACCTCTGTTGTTGTGCAAATAAATGTTTGCATACATGTTTTGCACTGTGGCAATCAAAACAAAGTGAAGATATCAAAGGTTAGAAATGAATCATCCATCGCTATACACAAACAAAAATATGAGGCATAACATTTATGTGGCAAATGAATCAATTTGTCAACCATATGTCATCTCTAGCCAATGATAAATCCATCCAGTCCATCCATTAAAAAGATTAGTAGTAATGGATTGAACCCATTTGTTTGCCAGCCCTAGGTATCGTAGAGTTCCAAGGCTCAACTCTAAATAGCTAATTCAAAACCAAAATTGACAGAAAACAGATAGAAACAACTGTGTGCAAACTATACATTTACCATAATGTATATCTTACGTCTGTCCCACAAAATATTGATTTCAATGATGAAACATCAATATACTGCGTGCAAACCATATCTTTACTCTAATTTATATATTAAATCCATCCCAAAAAGTAAAATATAGAAGTGTTCTTTTTATTTTCTGAGATGTATTATGCATAGAGCTTTTCAAATATTATTTGTTACACAAAGTAATTAAATTTTGGGAGGTTCCATAATGAAGTGGGTGGGATGGTTGCTTTGAGTGGGGGGTTTATTGGGGTGTAGGAACCGTCAAATTTACGAATGGGGTACTGTAGCCGCCCCAATTAGAGCCAATGTCGTAACATCGCATGGGCTCCCAATGTCAAAAGAAGGGAGCTCTTAATAACTTTTGCTACTTTTTTGCACGTGCTTTGTGTCTTCTTTCTTAATTTACGTTGACTTTGATCGAGCTGGGAGCCTCTTGAAAACAGTCCCCTCTACTTCCGCATAGGGGTAAGGTCTACGACTCTACGTACACCCACACTCCCCATACCCTACTTCTTGTGAGCTAGGGATGTTGTCGTTGTTGTTGTTGTAATCTATCCCTAACTTTACATAAAGAGAAGCTAATTTTCCCTTAGATTTACAAAAAGAAAACAATTTTTTTCGACAAATAATAAAGCTACATTATGGGCTATGACGATATCAAGAGTCCATAAAATATTTTCTTCAAGAGAACCGACAATCGTTATAGATAATTCGGCCACGTCTAAATAAGTCAAATGGACATGGCATGTACATATTAGAAGGTGTGTAAGCATACAAATACACCATAAAGGGAAAGAAGAGGATCTAGATTGACTTGAGCAATGGCAATTTGAGGGGACCTCATAAATGTGTAAAGCTTAGAGAGGAAATGACTCTCAAATTTATTGAAAGATGCCATTTGATACACGAAGACTGATTAAAGGCGGGGTTTAGTTTTCCTTAAGCTTCGAAACAAAAATTACACAGATTAACAAGAAATCTCAGATATTGTATTCCTCTAAAAATTTACATAAAGCTATAGGTTCCAAGAAAATAAGAAATCAAAATATCACAATCAAACGAAATATTAACATATAAATACCTGGATAGTCATGGCCTTCTTGTTAGATTGCAACTGGCTTCCTGTGCAGACCAGATCATTTTGCAAGTCAATTCAACGGAAAACTAACATGAAATGGAAGCTCAATCATAAATTCACAAAGCGGCAAATAAAATTCCCAATAAACGGTAGAATTACACTTTGCAAGAAGATCAAAAGCACAGTTCGGGGGAAAAGAAACAGGAGAGCAAATTCCCATTCAACAAAAACAAAACAAAATTAAAAAAAACGGAAAACCTTTAGCGGCCTTGTTCTTTTCGAGATTTCTCTCGCGAGCCGTCTTGGATTTCTGAGCGTTGCCGCCACCCATGCTGCTTTGGCGTTTCTCAGGTTTCAACGCTTGATCAAGGGAGGGGGGCGGAAGAGGCGTGTATATACGGGCTCCAGGAATTTGCTGTATACATGAGAGAGATAGGAGTCATAGGACGGACGGCTACTTGGAGAATTTTGTGGAATTTTTTTTTTACTTTTACCTCATCCCCAAGTTATACTCGTGAATCACTTTTGTATATAGGTATTCCTTATATTTTTATTATTATTTGATAAAATAATGTCATTTTTAAATATATAATTTTATACTCCATATGGAGTACTTTTTATAGATACAACCAACGACAAACATGTTATTCTCTCCGTTCTATAATGTTTGTCACTCATAGAATGACATTAAAAATCCATCATTTTAAAAATATTTTAATTACTAATTAGTAGAGAAATAAAAACTAAAAATTATATTGTTCAAAGATACATCAAAAGTTCTACAAAAAATCATGACAAGATTATTTTATTGTATCAAACAATCAATGGAAATATACAAACAAAAATTATCGTGAGGTCCTAATAGCATAGTAATAGTGACAACCATTGTAAGACAGAGAGAGTATTAATTTGTATACATTGGAGGGAGTTGTGGTATCTCTTCCTCTTTTTCGATTCGCATAGTTCTGACATCTTATTCCTCAATCATCACGCGCGGCGCAATGATTAACCACGACAACCACCGACGGTCTTTCAAGAGCTCCTATCGTCGTTGGATGAAGAGATGATGAATTTGGACATTTGAGTATTTTATACCCATGTAAATGAGTACTCCCTCGATCCCTCTAAGTTCTTCCTTGTCACTATATTTGACTGAAATTATTTTTAATTCATTTTATATGAAAATTGATGTGGAATTTAAAAATAAAAATCATAAATTTAAAAAAGTACATCAAAAGATCTGCAAAAAATGATGACAAGATTATTTTATTTTCTCAAATAATAAAAAAAAATAGATGAATAAAGTAAATAAATTTAACCCTGTGAATACTAGCCTACCAGAGGAACAAATGGAGTATTATCTTACTCTTAAATGAACATCTCGTATACTTGTAATGAACATTGTGTGACTCTCAAATGTCCTTACATATATTTTTATGATGTTGTGAAATGAGTATTAAGTACTCATAAATGAGTATTTTACAAATGCGGAACCAAAGTAAAAAATATACGAAATAAATATTCGATTACTCTTAAATGAATATTAGATGAATATTGGCCGGATGGACAGGAAACACACACATCCAAATGTATGGTATATGCTCTCTCCCTCATCAAATTATAATTTATAATCATTCTTCTTTCAAATTTCAACACTTTTTTAAAATTTTGTGAAGGTCAAATGAAAAAGATTTTTATAGGGATGAAAGGAGTATTATTTAGAACGAGATCAATTTGGTCTTTTAGTAATCGATTGATTTTAGTTCGACTTTCATTAAAAAAAACAGGAACTCTTTTTTCATGGTTGCCTGTCGTGGCAACTTTGGCAAGTGACCAACAACAGAAATCATAAAACACTTTCTCATTTTCTTTGCAAATCAACAAACTTGAGAACAAGCCAAGTTTCAAGGGGTTAAGTATGATATAGAGATGTCAATTACTCCATCCGCCTCATAATACCAAAAGGGCGATACGAGTTATTTTTGTCTGTTTCAAGACCCTCTTTGAATTTACACGTAAATGACTTCCATGGTTATGGAATGGAAATTAGCTTTCGTATTAATCACATGAAATGATAAAAATGATCACAAGTTAGATAGAACTTTAATAAAACTAGTTAAGAAAAGAAACAAATATCAATGCTAATAACACTAATTAGTCTCACTTTTCTGCACTAATAATCTCAAGGTTTGTATTTCTCATAAAAAAAACCAAAGTTTGTCAATGTTAAACTCACTACTCGTGAGTAGGGACCATTAGCATTGACACCGAAGAGGCCACGATTTTGATGAGAAAATACGAAGCATAAAATTATTAGCGCGAAATGGGTAAAACTAGGAGTTATTGGCATTAATTTTTCCCAATAAAATGCCACACCTTTATGTTGTAAGATCGATATTAAACATTCTAAGATTACATGTATACTCCGTCCAAACGAAGAACAAAGATTGGTAGATCTATTTAATTCTGGGTTCAGTCTTCTTGTCAAGTATTTTGGCTTAACAAATGCCCCTAAAAGCTTGTTTTCTTCACCTGATCTGATTGATTCTAATCTGATTGGAATAAGTTCTGATCTAATCCGAGATAGTCTGATCTGAATGTAGTTATATCTTTAAAGTTGTTTCTTATCTGATCTGAACTGATTCCAATAAGAATAAGTAATAAGTTGAAGAAAACAAAGTGTAAGCCTCACGAGACATTTGACCCCACCCCCAACTACCACTCTATTATGTGTGTGTTCGTATGCTTTGACCGATTTAAAAAAGAAAAGAAAAGAAAGGGCTCAAAGCTATTACTGAGCCAAGTCTGAGAAGGAACTGAGAGCAGCAACCACGGATCCGGTCGTGTCAAAGGTCGAAGACACGTCAGCATAGCCTTTCCAGGATGTGGTCACCTTGAGGGATGAGTACAGCCATCTCTTCACAGAGGTTACAAATGCAACCGGGTCGGGCTCCAGGATGGCTTCCCAGTCTAATTGGATGCCTTCCGGGATGCTCCCAGTGAACTCCATGTTGGCTGCGAGGAGAAGCCCGAGCAGGACCACAAGCCCAACCACTGCAGATCCTCCTGAAAGTGGCATGAAATTATACCTGATAATGCAATATAATTAGATGTTAAGATTTTATGTTCGATATGAGAATGTATGTTTCAAAACTAACTTGGAAAAGATTTACCAGTAGAATGTAATTCTCAATATTGCATCTCTGACATTTTCTAGCACATCAAAGTCTCTTGAGCCATATGCCTCCCCAGTGTAAGCGTCACAGAGTGCCTGCATATCCAACGTCCATATTAGTGTCTAGATGTCACTTTGTATGAATTTATAGCATTAAATAATTGTTGGGTTAGAATTAACACTGTAAATCTCATTCATGTCATTCACCCAATGCCTAACATCAATACTCTAAGAGCATCCATATCGGCTCTTCCTCCTCATCCTCACCTAAATTCTTCCGGCTATATCACTTCTGATATCACTAAGTAATATCTCTAACTAATGTAGATGCCGAGATGGGATGCGGAAGAAACGTGGGCATGGGAAAATGGAGTTTATCTCATACATACTAATGAATGGTGGGACCCACGAAGAGGAGATATTATCCCACAATGGGGTATTGGTGAGGACAGTATCCCAAATGGGACCAACAAAATAGTCATTAGATGGATATATGAATGTGGAAAGAGATATTGCAATAGGAACCAATTTAATATCCCTTTAATACCTCCAAATGAATGTGGTTTCTCTAAAATGCATTACTCCTACCCCATTAATACTTTCCACTTTTGATTTTTTTGGTCAAATAAATTAAATTTTGACCTCTAATAAATGTGAGTACAAGATTGAAGCGACATAAAATAGTAAAGTTTTCATAAAGTACAAAAATTATATCTTTTGCAAAAATATACCAACACTAAACATCAGTCAAAGTTTAACAATTTTGACCAACAAGTCAAAAGTGTGAATGTGAATGGGATATAGGGATTATAAACTTTAGAGACGTGCCTAATATCTAAACGAGCAAGGTCAATTTGAAAGAACAACATAGGTGGCCAGTGGAAGTATGGCACCAAGGCACAGATTATGCAGGAATTTTTAGGACAATGCAAGTATGTGAATGAGGAATTTTAAAACTAAGATGGAAAAGGTGTTGACTCCTAGGCTTAGATATCCGAGGAAAAGTTGCAAGCCATGATATTATAACAGGAAAATATACTTCAAATGCTTTTGAATGGATACAATATTAGGGATTTACCAATGCATCGGGGGAAGGGGGTTGAGTTATGTAGAACACATCTACATGATTGGCATTCTGATGTGAACAATAAACGCCAATTTAGCTTGTTTCCATATGTTTAATAGATAAACAATTAGCAAATTGACATTTTTTGCAGCTGTACTTGTCCACAATATCCATAGAACCCATCCAAGAACTTGAGTACAAATGACAAAATGATCAGATAAAGCATGACATCTAGATAGATATACCTCCCATGCTGATGTCATTTCCATGTCAAATGCATCCCACCTCGCAGGTGTGCATGGCGTACTTATTGAGAAATCATATCCAATTTTACCCCTGAAAATGAAAATCATGAATAAATGCAAATGAAATATGGACGAACTAAAGAGATAAAGAGAGATCTATACGATTTTACTAGTGCGATTCTTGTCCCTTCAAGGTGTCTTCTGAAACAATGAAAAAAGAAAATTAATGAGAAGAATTACATAAAATGAGAATGCTTAAGTAAATATGGAATACAACAACCAACATAGTAAAATCCCATAATCGGATTATTGAAAAAGCAATCATTAACCTAGAAAGTCAAGACGGAACAGGTTTTCTCTCTCTCATCCATGGCGAAAAAGAGAGGAAGGCCGAAGGTGTTGGACCAATCTTGACATTCAGTAATAGTTAGGGGTTTATTTTGTAATTGTGTTGAAGTCTTTATTTGTCAAAAATTAGGGTAGAGTCAGTCATAATTTTAGGAGATATATCTCAGATGGATTTGAGATTATCATAGCTTGTAGGAGTAGGAGATGTTTTGCTTGGAGAACAAGGCTGATGATTTAACTTGGTGGACAAGGTTAACTCATCTATAAATAGGGATAGTTTTTCTTTGTTTTATGCATTCAAAGTTTTGCAATTAATTGGAGAAAGATTTCCAATAAGTTCTTGTTCTAGATTTCTGTTTTCTGTTTATCGAGATCTGGTACCAATAACTCAGCCCATTTATGAACAGCCCACAAAGCAGCAGATCGACCAATGTGGACAACATAACCCAATCTGATGCTAGTAGTTCTGAAATAACAGTAAAGGGGCGAGGACCTATGTTGCCTCGACTTCAAACAGATACAAATAATCTGTCAGATCCACACATGGCAGAAGAGGAAACATATGATGATACACCACCTCGAGGGTGGAAGGATTTAAATGAAGTGTATAATCTTCTTCTTACTGAAGGAGAACCAACCAATTTCAGGGAAGCTTCAGGACACAGAATGGTAGCAAGCTATGGAAAGTGAAATAGCTTCTATTGAAAGGAATAACACTTGGGAGTTAATGGATCTACCCCCAGGGCATCGACCCATTGGACTAAAATGGGTATACAAAATCAAAAGGGACGCAAAAGGAGAAGTCACACGACATAAAGCCCGGTTAGTCGCCAAAGGCTACATCCAACAACATGGTGTAGACTATGACGAGGTATTTGCACCCATGGCTAGACTTGAGACCGTTAGACTCATTCTAGCTTTGGCAGCACAAAGAGGGTGGGACGTTCACCACTTAGATGTCAAAACAGCGTTTTTGCACAGTGATCTCAAGGAGGAAGTCTTTGTATCACAACCGGAAGGTTTTGTGAAAAAAGGAAAGGAACAAAAGGTATACAAACTGTCAAAGGCTCTTTACGGGTTAAAACAAGCTCCACGAGCTTGGAATACAAAGCTAGATGGAGTTCTAAAGAAGTATGGATTCCGAAAATGTAAACTTGAACAAGCTGTGTACACAAAACGTACGCATGAAGGATCACTCTTGGTGGGAATTTATGTTGATGACTTGATTGTGACAGGAAATAATTTAGAAAAAATCAAGCAATTCATAAGGCAAATGGAGGAAAAATTCGAGATGAGTGACTTGGGATTACTCTCTTATTATCTTGGGCTTGAAGTGATGCAATGCAAAGAGGGAATCAAAATCAAGCAATCTAGGTATGCTATAAAAATCCTACAGCAAGCAGGAATGTGGGAATGCAATTCCACTAAATACCCAATGGAACCGGGACTGAAATTAATGAAGGATGATGGCAGCAGCAGTGTTGATGCAACTCAGTACCGAAAAATAATAGGTTGTCTTCGATACTTGACTCATACAAGACCAGATCTTGCAAATTCGGTGGGATATGCGAGTAGATACATGCAAGCTCCTCAGAACACACATTTTCAAGCTGTAAAACAGATTCTCAGATATGTGAAGGGTACTACAGATCTGGGAATTCATTATCGAAGAAGAGGAAGTAATGTTTTACTTGGTTTTAGCGACAGCAGCTTCTCGGTAGATCCGGATGATGGAAAAGGAACTACTGGATTAGTTTTTTACTTTGATGATGGACCCATTGCTTGGAATTCGCAAAAACAGCCAACAGTAGCCTTATCATCTTGTGAAGCAGAATTTATGGCTGCCACTTCAGCAGCCTGTCAAGCAACATGGTTAAGGGGATTGTTAGCTGAAATAACTGGAAGAAAAGAAGAACAAGTGGTGATCAAAGTAGATAACAAATCAGCAATATCCTTGATGAAAAATCCAGTATTTCATGGAAGAAGCAAGCATATCAACACGCGGTATCATTACATACGAGAGTGTGTTGAAAAGGAGCAGATTAAAGTTGAGCACATCAGCGGAGATCAACAACGGGCTCATATTCTTACAAAAGCACTCCAAAGCTGAAGTTTGCTGAAATGAGAAAGATTCTTGGGGTAGAAAGGATTGAAGACTCGAAGGACTCAAAGAAGTAAAAGAAGACTCAAGGTCAAGATTGGGAGGGTGATTGTTGGACCAATATTGACATTCAGTAATAGTTAGGGGTTTATTTTGTAATTGTGTTGAAGTCTTTATTTGTCAATAATTAGGGTAGAGTCAGTCATAATTTTAGGAGATATATCTCGATCAGATGGATTTGAGATTATCATAGCTTGTAGGAGTAGGAGATGTTTTGCTTGGAGAACAAGGCTGATGATTTAACTTGGTGGACAAGGTTAACTCATCTATAAATAGGGATAGTTTTTCTTTGTTTTATGCATTAAATATTTTTCAATTAATTGGAGAAGGATTTCCAATAAGTTCTTGTTCTAGATTTCTGCTTTCTGTTAATCGAGATCTGGTACCAATAACTTCAGAAGGATAGTTCACATCTGAGAACGCTGAGAATAAGGACATTGAGAAGAAGAGCAAAACACCGAGGCGGATAGAAAGGAGGGATTAAAACCGGAAGCTCTTCAGAACACGCCTATTGCATCGGAATCCAGATCTGAACAGGGCACTAGGGCAGTACGTTGAAAGGCGAGGAATCAATTGCACAAAAGGTAACTGAGAACCCATTTGTGGATAACCCAAAATCATATACGGAAACTGTTGGTGAATTCTGATAATTTAGGGCTTGTTCTCTTCAACTTGTCTGATTGGTTCTGATCTGATTCAATTAAGTTCTAATCCATGATCTGATCTGATTCCAATAAAAATAAGTAAAAAGTAAAAAAAATAAATTGAAGAGAACAAGCTCTTAGTGCTAGATTTGAGCTACGTAGAAGCTGAGGCGATTGATGGAAATAAAGTTGATGTGTTTTGTAAACCTGATGTTATTGAATTCACGGATTATTAGAATGCTTCCCTGATATGTTGCGTGCTGGGAGCAAATTATCCTCTTGAGGTGATGAAAGGGTTTCTAGCTCGTATCTGAAAGGCATATCCCATAGTTGAGATTGTGTTTTTAAAGAAGGGACAGTTTGTTGTTAATTTTCGTGAAGAAAAGGATAGAGATGAAGTGATCAAAAGGAAGTACTATCATTTTGACTCAGAACCCGTGTTGGTCCAAAAACAGAAACCAGGGGTGAAAGTTGATGTGAATGATCTACAAGATATTCCTATTTGGATTCAGATTCCAAACTTAAAAATGAAATACTGAAGCCTCTCTGGCTTAAGCAGATTGAGAAGCCTTATAGTAAACCAGTTAACAGGGATAAGGCTACAGTTAAAGTGCATCAGGAATTTCCTTCTAAACTAACTTTTGTGGGTGAAGAGAAAAGAGTTATTACTCAAAGGGTGGATTATGAATGGTACCCAATATACTGTACCCATTGTGGAAAGATTGGTCAAGGACAAGAGAACCGCAGGAAGAATGAGAAGACCAACCTAGTTAAGAAAAACTGGATTCCTAAACAGTTCTACAGAAAGAAGACACTAAGGGGGGTGTATTCAATTAGGATTTTATTGGATTTTTTTAGATTTGAAAAAGTTAGTGAATTTGAAAAATTTGTAAAATCCATGTAGAGTTTGATTGATTTTTTGTAGAATCCATGTAGAATTTGTAAAAATTGTACTCCGTAGAAACTGTAGAATTCATGTAGAATTTAAAAAATTAGTATAATCCTATAAAAAAGTTGTAGAATCCTAGACTTTGTGTCTATTCCACGTCGGCCCTCATAGTCACCACGAAGCAACCACGAAGCAGAGAGCCCCCAAGTCAGCAAATTCTCAAGCCTTCCACTGCCGATGAAGAAGCTATTCTGAGTGATGAAGAAGATGTTCGATCTGCGTCACTTCCTGCTCCAACTGCTGCCACTCCCCCTCCAGCTCCGCCGCCGGACACCATCAGCGCCGCCGCCGTCGCCATCAGTGGCGACCTTGAGATGTGGTGCCCACGAAAGAGAGGAGAGGATCGGATTTGGGATTCTTAAAATCTTTGGTTGGGAGCAGAGATTTGTTTATAGACTTTTTATTATAATTTCTACCTTCAAATCCATTAAAATCCATGTAGAATACAAATCTTTAAAAATCATGAAGTGTTGAATATCTTTAGATTTAGATAGAATTTTTAAAATCCAAATTCAATACATTCAGATTTCAAATGACTTTTTAAAATCCGAATTTAATACACTTAGATTTTAAATAACTTTTTAAAATCTGAATTGAATACCCATAGAATTTTATAATTCAAAAAAATCCTTTAAACTATAAGTTCAATACACCCCCCTAAATAAGGATGCAAAATACAAACAGAAGCAGAAGACTGTGGAGGTCACTGACTCACTGATAAGGAAAAACTAGAGGATGATCAGTTGGAATATCCAATAGTTAGTAGAAGAAAGACTGCAAGAAAGTTAAAGGTGGGTGATAATGAAGATGGCAGTGAATGGATTATTAATAAAGATTTGGTGGATGCTCCTGATAATGGCCATTACCCATTTCATAAATGATCAGTAGCTGGAATATAAGGGGCTTGAACTGTTGGGCGAATTGAGTGTGGAGGCTCGACAAAGAAGGGCAGCCGGCCCTAGTCTTGGTTCGACCCATATGGCAGTAAATTAGGTTTTTAATTTAGCCGGCCCTAATTCTCTATGTGGGCTTGGGCCTAACTTGGGGATTAAGTTTTCAACCCTAGTTTAGTCTTCATAAATAAGGATCTCTGTACTTGTAATT
>OOIL02000889.1:2686373-2716969 GCA_900332095.2 Cuscuta campestris
TCATAAATAAGGATCTCTGTACTTGTAATTCTGTGAGCACTTGAATAATAAAAACCCTAGTTGCAAAGTGGATTAGGTCAGCCGACCGAACCACTATAAATCTTGTGTTCCGTTTTTCTCCGTTTTGATTTCTGGTTTGTGTGTGTTCTTGTTTGGTTGTGGTTTGCTATTCAGTATTCATAGATACCCCAACATGAACAGCCCCAATAAACAAAATGAAATTAGTCATTTTGTTAATAAGTATGATATTTATGTATTTGGTATGTTAGAAACAAAAATTGAATTTGATAAGTTTAAGGATATTGAGAATAGGATCTTCAGAGGATGGGGCTCTTATATCAATCATCAGGAACATAATCTAGGAAGAATCTGGGTAGTCTGGAGAAATGACAAGGTTATGCTCCAAATTGAGGAAGTTACACATCAACTGGTGCATTGTAAATGTAGGAAGCTGGGAGAGCAAGAGTTCTTTTACTTGATTTTTGTTTATGCACATAATGAGATTACGAAAAGGAAGAGCCTATGGGACAATATATATATATATATATATATATATATATATATATATATATATATATATGTATATATATATATGTACATATATATATATGTATGTATGTATGTATGTATGTATATATATATATATATACAACAACAACAACAACAACCCAGTTGAATCCCACAAGAGTAGGGTCTGGGGAGGGTGTGTGTACGCAGACCTTACCCCTACTCGAAAGTAGAGAGGTTGTTTCCAAAGAGACCCCCGGCTCAACGTTGAAAGTCGCATTGCTTGACTAACTGCTACTTCATTAATTAAAGAAGCGCAGACAGTTTAGAAATCCATTTTGATTTATTCCATCACACTCCAAAGCCAAAAAATGGTGAAATTTTGGCTCCATCGGAGATGATGGAATATATATATATATATATATATATATATATATATATATATATATGTATGTATATGTATGTATGTATGTATGTATATGTGTATGTATGTATGTAAATATATGTATGTGTGTGTGTGTGTATAAATATGTATGTATGTATGTATATATATATATATATATATATATATATATATATATATACGTCACAAGTTTAAGTCAAATATTTTTAAACATTTTAAATTAGGCTTTCAAAATAATTGGGCTGCACTAAAAAAATTGGGCTTTTCAAAACTTTAAAGGGGCCCTAGCGTCAAGGCGAGTAAGGCGACATAAGGTGACATAAGGCGAAGTAAAGCGACGCCTAGGCGAGCGCCCGAATGCCTGAAGGTTTTCTGGGCGAGCAGACTAGGCGTCCAAGGGATAGCACCTTATCGCCTAAGCGACGCCTTACAAACTATCAGAGATGAGATTCCTAAAATTTTTGTTGAATTCTTTCAAGAGAATTTGGGGAAAACCAACTGGACAGAAAAGATAGAAGAAGGTATTGTCAGAAAGGGTAAGAGTCTTACAGTTAGTCAACAACTGTCACTCATATCTCCTATTACAGCTGATTAAGTTAGAAAAAACCTTTTTAATATCCCTAATTCTAAAAGCCCATGCCCAGATGGCTTTAGTAGTGGGCTCTTCAAGAAACAATGGGAAAAGGTTGGGTGTTTGTATACCAATGTTGTGCTGGAATTCTTAAAGAATGCTGACACTCTAAAACAAGTAAATGCCACTAATATCACTGTAATACCAAAAGTGGAGGAGCCTAAATCACTTCTTGAATTTCGACCAATCTCTTGTTGTCACGTGCTGTACGAAACCATTTCAAAGATCTTGTGTGAAAGAATCAAGAAGATATTGCCTGAGATTGTTAATATAAACCAGGGGGCTTTCATACAGAGGAAAACTTTAGTCCACAATGTTCTGTTATGTCAAGAACTATCCAGAGGCTACATGAGAAAAGGAATTTCTCCGAGGTGCATGATGAAGATTGACCTAAAAAAGCCTATGACTCTATAATCTGGAAAGGTCCATTTCAGCTGCTACATTGCTTGAAGTTTCCCTCATTGTTTATTAGGTGGATTTCTTACTGTGTGACAAAGTCAGCTTATTCTGTGCATCTAGATGGGGAGGTTTTGAGATACTTGAAGGGGGTAAGGGCTTAAGGAGATCCAATTTCCTCTCTTCTATTTCTCCTGATAATGGAATATTTTACTAGAACATTTTATGCTGATATAAATAAGTTCAAATTCCATCCTGTGTGAAAGCTTGAATATCATCAATCTAGTTTTTGCAGGTGATCTTATCATTGTTTGCAAAGCTGAAGCAGATTCTGTGGGTATTATTATGAAGGCGCTTGAACACTTCAAGGATATACCACTGGTCTCCAGATTAATTTTGATAAATCTCAAGTGGCTGTAGGAGGTATTAACTCTCAGAAAGAAATCATTCTAAACATTACTAAGATGAGTAAAGGTGCCTTCCCTTTCAGATATCTAAGTGGGCCAATCAGTGCTTCAAGAATAAGTAATAAAGAATGTGACAAGCTAGTGGAAAAACTGACCACAAAAATTTCTTCTTGGGCTACTAAACATATGTCTTTTGCAGGAAGAGTTAATCTCATTAACTCAATGCTGTTTGGAATTAATTCTTTCTGGTGCAGGCTCTTTGTCATTCCATCTAATGTTAAGCAAAAAATACAAGCTATTTGTAGAAATTTCTTATGGAATGCTACAAGTGAATACAAAAGAAGCCCTCTAGTGAGTTGGGAGGAATGCTCTAAGAACAGAGGTGGGTTAGGGCTTAAAAACATATCTGGAATAAAGCTTCTATCATGAGCTTGATGTGGGACGGGGATAAGAAAAAGAACACTCTTTGGGTTAGATGGGTGCACGACAGTCATTACATTAAACAGGGGAATGCATGGGATTGCACTTACAAATCCACACATTGCTTTTACTGGAAGAAGCTCCTACAAATTAGAAATAATTTCCAGAATATGAACTCTGATGCTGAGTATACAGTGAGAGGTGGTTATAGATGGCTTAGGGGAGATGGACCTAAATGTAAGTAGAGTGAGCTGGTCTGGAATGGATGGACAGTCCCTAAGCATAGATTCATCTTTTGGCTGCTATGTAGAGGGAGGTTACAAACCAAACAAAGACTGAGTAAATTCCTTTCATATTGACACCACTTGTACCTTCTGTAGCCATGCAATGGAAGATGCAACTCACTTGTTTACACAATGTGAATTTGCGAAAGGGATTCTAGGTAATCTGGCCAACTGGGTAAGGGCAGATTTTACAGCCAACTCAATGGAGGGAATGGAGAATAAATTGTTGAAAATCAATCCAAAGAAGAGGAAGGAGATCACTGCCGTCTATGCTGCTGGGATCTATGCTATTTAGAGATGCAGGGTTGAAGTCCTATATAACAAAGAGAAGAGAAGTGTGCAAGAAGCCTGCAGTTGGATCAAATATCAAGTTCATACTTGTATGCTTAAGAAGTGTAATCACATGATGTAGTGTTTTGTTTATCCTGTATGAGTTTTGTAGCTTCTTATAGTGATGGTGTAATATGACATTGTTGATGAGTTGATATATAAATCCCCCCCCCCCTCCTACCAACTCAAAAGACCTTAGCTCAAGCACAAAACTCAAAAGACATGGGTTAGTATGGGTTAAAAAGTAATATAATACCCCTCAAAGGCCATGCTGTAGCACCTGGTGGCCAACCAGAAGTCCTCACCAATAGCTCTGTAAAGATCATAGCATGATACAGCACTCCTAATCTGCAGATTGTAATACAAACATCACACTATTTAAATTTCTTATTCAATAATTCTAAGAAAACGTTATTCTAGAGAAATATTATAACATAACTGAACACAGTAGGAAATAACAAGAGTTAGAAAAACTGCTCCTTGTTCAGATAGATTTGGGGTCTGAGTTAAATTCCTTGGAATTAAATTACAATATACTACATGAATGATTGTGAATTAAATAAAAGATAAAAGCACATTTGAAATAACGGGAATTCACTCAATTTCAAGAATTTGAGAAAATCCCATGGGCATTGTGCTGACACATGACTCAAATTTCAGGAATTGGGATTTCCAGGAATAAGGAGCATACATCATTCTCGAGAATAAGAGTACTCCTAGCAATTGAGTGCCTATCCAAATGAAGCCTAAATTTGAATTTTGCACAATGTGGTGCAGTGTGAGAAAAAAACTTCTTGCAAGTTATTAAAGCAGCAATATAATTTTCATGTTGTTTCATTCGCTTATCAACATGGTGAAAATGATCATTCTAGAATAAACAACACATGCAACTCACCTCCTCTAACTTCCTATGCTCAGAAAGATCAAGAATGTTGCTATTCTTGTCAAATACATACTTATTCTCCTCAATTACTGCTTTGGCAGCATTCAGTGTTCTGCATGATAAAAAGTGTCAAGCGCTTCTGTAAAAGGATCAGCACGTGGCAGTAATAAAAGGTGCAATTAAGGATGGCAGTGACAAAGTGAGTATCACAACGCATCCCTCCCACTTGGGGCGGGTATGTGTGATTTTTCTGCAGGTGGTAGAACCGGTATGGACAAAACGTGTACTAGGGTGAGTATGGGTTTGAACTCTCTGCCGCCGAATCCCTACCTGCCCCATTTCATCCCCACTTGTCCCCATCTATTATCCACCCACCATACTTCCACCTAGACGTGTTAAATAGGTCGGTCAGGTCATGTTTGGCACTTTCAGGTTTGGATTAATCCAGGTTCGACTCGATAGATGCTTGTCCATGGCCCAGAAGGATCAACCCCCAATGGATGTGACTGTGTTGTTTATAAAATATTTAAATGTAAACTAGCACATGTATTGTGCATAGTAATTGTAACAAATCATTACAAAACATTGGTCTAATACGGAACATATTACTCCCCGGAACCAACTAGAAGGCTAGCAATGTTGTGACGTGTGTGGCAGAACGCCATACCACCTAGGCAACGGCATGACAACTGTGGTCCGTTCTACAAATATTGTCTCATACCATATCTAATAACATTTGTCTAGTTCATATCCATTCTTATTTTTCTTTATCTAATATCAACCACTAAATTCCAAATTTTTGATTTGTGTGCCACTACTCTATGCCCCAAAATTAGTGGGACAAAGGGAGTATAAATTTATCAAAATCTTTTCTATTGTAGTTCTAATAAATTTTTTAGAGTAACTCCAAGTTATTGTAGAGAAAATACAAGTTTTAAACATATAAAATGTGCAAAAGACTAATGCAACAATAAAAGTCATTTAAAAATTGGTTAAAAAAGAAAATAGTATACATTACAATGCAAGAAACATGTTTCAAATCAAAGTGCATCATTTTGGAAAAACACTTACATGAACAGATCGGTCATATTGGGTTTGGTCGAGCTTAACTCACTTTAGTGGGTCATTCTGGGTTCAATACACAATAACCAATTCAAACCCCATTATTTTTAGGTCAAAAACAGGGTAAGAGTCAAAGTTTGGCAGGTCCACTCCCGCTAATAGATATTAAAATTCTTATTCTAACTAGTTGGATATACATACATACATACATACATACACACACACACACACACACATATATATATATATATGATGGCCGTTGTAGGGTTCCTAGAGAGGGGGAGGGGATCTGGGCGATGGAAGCGTGATTTCCGACGGGGAAACGGCGATGGAGAATGACGATGGCAATATAACATCCGAAGGTTTTCAGGTCAACAGCCATATTACGGTGGGGAGCGAGGTGATTTCTGGTCAAGAATTGAGGGCAGACCAAGAAATCTCAAGACCTTTGACACTTTTCATTCGGTCCAATTCAGAGTCGGTTCATACTCTAAGGGAGATACATACAAGTGCTACTACGGTCCAACACATGACGGCTCAGCCACCTTTTCTGTTTCCATTGAAAGCAAGGACTTTATTTTCAAATCTTCTGATGGCCTACTCCACATATCCGAATCCAAAAAAGGTATCTATCATACCATCTCTGTATCGCAATCTGCTTGCTTATGGTTAATAAAAAATCTAAGCTGCCAAAGAAGAGGATGGTTGATTAGCAGGTTTGAGGGGGAATCGTCACTAAAGATCTTTTGGGATTCAAATGGGTTGGAGACTTTATACGCATCTCACAGACAGGAGACGGATCCCATAAGCAAATTTTCATACCAGTTGGAACCGCAAGGTTAGATTTCAAACTATTTCACAAGGCCCTTAAAGGTTTGACAACTTTTCTTGGTGAAAAGGGACTGGGAGAGGAAATGGTTAAGGAGATGAATGTTTCGATGACCAGAGATACCACATTACCTCAGTTAAAGCACACCAATGGGGAGGAACAGATAATAGATAGGTGTAAGAAAGATGAGCAAGTGCAGAGTATCTCAATCTCAACCGAATTACTGGAAAGGGATATAGCACAGGCTGCCAATGGGATTGCCTATCAAAGTTTATCTAAGGGGAAATTGTAGATGGCCTGACCAAGGAAGATATTGACGCAAAAAAGGTCTTTGCTCCAATTTTCCAAAGCTACTTTGAGGCTGTCCTTAGAGAAACAGAGGACTATATTCGGGAAAAACTTGCACAAAAAGAATTCTTGGAGCTTCTTAAGAGGGGTCTCATCCAAGATCAAGCAGGGGTAACCTATAGGGTAACAAGGGAGATTGTTAAAAGTATGGAAAATGTGGATTTGGTATACATAAAGGGCACTAAATACCCAGTTTTTTTGGCCTACTCAAACTTCGACGCGGAGGCTGTTACGGCTCACAACAGCGGGGATTTGCAGTAGAATGGTTAAAAAAGTTTCTCAAAGAGGAATAATGCTTCTATGTTGAAGTATCATCATCAAAAAAATTTCCAGACCACTCAACCTCTTGGGCTTTTCATGTCATTCTGGTCTTGGTTTACGTTTATGGTTGGCTTTTCCTATTCTTATAGTCAACCAGGTCTTGGGTTTTAGGTTTGGTACTAGGTAGTTTTAGATGTGGTGGTTGGATAGCTAGGCAGTGATGACCTTTTCGCTTCAATTCGCTTATTTTCTGGGTATTGGATGCAGAGTATAAGTTTTCTGTTGTCTCAAAAGATTTGAGGGGTTATGCTTTATGGGCTATTACGTCTTGGCCGATATGATTCTCATTCATATCAGTTCTCCTGCTGTTTTCTCTGGTCATTATTGGAAACTCTGCATTGTTATGTTTTATCTCATCTCATCCTTGTTGAGATTGTGAATGCAGTGGATCACTAGAATACCTGCTTAGTATCTTAATTACTTGCTGCGTTTTTGGATCGAAATTGGCTTGAATCCAACAATGGATAGAAGTTGAAAGGGGAGGAATCTAGCATCTGGACCTGAGCATTTGTTTGCTNCCCCCCCCCCCCCCGACTAGTGGCCCTTTTCACAGCTTTATTTCCATCATTTGGTGCCTTTGTTTTTTTCCTGTTTGGGCAATTGTATTTCGGCCGTTTGAATTTTGGCCTGGGCATGTGCTCATCTTACTATTGTACTAGCACTTTTACTCCTTTTGGCCTTTTATGTTTTGGCCGAACTGTAGGGGTTAGGCCACCCCTTCATGTATGTATGTATGTATGTGTATATATATATATACACACACACACACATATACCTACACACACACACACACACACACACACATATATATATATATCTGTGGAATCGACTCTAGTCAGATGGCACCTCACGGTAAGATGACATGCTACGGTCAGATGACACAAAGCTCACCACTGATCACTGCAAAGCTCACCAAGGACAACTACGAACCTCACCATGATTTTTTCACACTTTGAATTTTTAAAGTTTCAATGCTCACAAACTCAAGCCAAAAAGCTCACCATTCTTCATTGCAAAGCTTACCGAACATACGCACGAAGCTCACCAAATTTTTACGTTGAAAAATTGAAAAAAAAAAATTAAAGCGTGACTTGGACCACCATTGACCGACGACCGGCGGCAGAGACCGGCGGGGGTGGTCAAGGCGGCGGTCAGCGCTCAAATTTCAGTGGTCAACATGGGTCAAAATCAAAGTCAGCACCTTTTTCTTTGATTGTTTTCAAGAAAAAATTCATAGTATAAAAAATTATAAGCTTTGCCATACATTCTCGTGAGCTATGCAGTTGGTGTCGGTGAGTTTTACTGTTGGAGTTGGTGAGCTTTGCATTATCTGACCGTAGCATGTCATCTTACCGTAAGGTGTACTGGAGTTGATCTCTCTCTCTCTTTATATATATATATATATATATATAGGGAGAGAGAGAGATTTTGGTTCACGTGAAAATGAGATCTTATGAAAGAAATAAGAATGAATGTGGTGCTTTAGAATGTGAGATCTAAGTGCCATAAAAATTTGAAAAATAAGAAAAAATTAAGAAAAAATGCGGTGGCAATTCTATAATTAAATCAAACTTTGTAAAATGCACTACCTGCTTTGAAAAATGCACCATAACGAACTACCTGCTTTTAGAAATGCATCTTTGGCGAACAAAAATGCACCATTCTCATTTCTTTCAACAAGGTCCATTCTCACAAGAACCGGCCCCTATATATATATATATATATATATATATATATATATATATATATATATATATATATATATGTGTGTGTGTGTGTGCCGGTTCAGGTGAAAATGCATCTAGCCTTTGGATCTGATGCATCGTGCGGCTCTGATTGCATCCTGCACTCAGATTTTGAGATAGTGCATTTTTAAAGGATTTTGGTGCATTCCGACATGATGCATTTTGAAACCATTTTGGTGCACCTAATTTTCATGCAATCCTGACCCTTAGATCTCACAATCTAAGGACGGTGTATTCAATCCAGATTTTAATAGATTCTGATACATTGTTTAAAATTCATTGATTCTATAAAATCAATAGATTATTTTAAGTCTACGTAGAGTTAGATGGATTTTAATTTATTTTTAAGAAGGATTTCTTATGATTCTAACAGATTATTTGTAATCAATGAATTATGTATATATAAACATTTTTCTTTTTCTTTTCTTTTCTTTTATTTTTGAACACTATTTTTCCATTATTTTTCAATTCTTTTCCCTTTCTTTTTCCTTTTTTCGTTTTCCTTACTTTTTCCCTTCTTCCCCCACGGTCCCTTCTTTCCTTTTCTTTTTCTCTTTTCCTTTTTCTTTTTTCTTTTTCTTTTCTTTTTCCCTTGTTCTCCCACAAACCCTAGCCGCCGCCATTCTTCTTTTTTTATTGTTTCTTTCGTTTGCCGGCTTAACTCCCACGCCGCCGCCAACGCCACCATTGTCGCCACCCAGATCCTTGGCAAAGGCACCATCGTCGCTCCCCATCGCCGCCGATGCCACCATCGTCGCTCCCCGTGCTAAAAAACCGATCCTTGGCAAAGGCATTTCTTACGTCCCAAAGGCAGTTCACCACTGCCTCTCTTCTTATTCTTCTTTTTTCCTACGCTGAATAATAATTTCAGAAAAGAAACTGATAGAAGAAAAGAAAAGAGGAAAAGATGAAGAAGAAAGGAAGAAGAAGAACAAAGAAGAAACAAGGAGATGATGAAGGAGAGATGAAAAAGAGAGGATGAAGGGGAGACGAAGAAAACGGTGGGAGGAAGAAGATGGTCGGATGAAGAACGTAAAGAGTTTACGAAGGAGTTTATAAAATCTGTGGCTTTTGGGTGAGATTTGGGAATTGATTTATATTTATACCCAATGCTTAAGAATCCATCAAAATCTACATTTTTAAAAATCCTTAAAAATCTATCAAATTTTTGAATACCATCATATTTAGAAGGACTTTTAAAAATCTCAATTGAATACATTCAGATTTTAAATGACTTTTTAAAATCTGAATTGAATACCTACAGATTTTCAAAATCCAAAAAAATCCATCAGAATCCTGATTGAATACACCCCCCTAAAGCACCAGATTCATTCTTGTTTCTTTCATAAGATCGCATTCTCACGAGAACAAAAATCTATATGTGTGTGTGTATGGGAGCATCTAAAATGCCACCAGTTGCTTACACCAGTTTGTTTGGGGTACCTACGGTACCCGAATTATAAAAAGGATTGTTCTTACCCCCGCCTAACCATCCCCCTAAACCCCCCCCCACCCCATCCCCACTCTCGCCCCACTCCCTACCATGGCAGTAACTGGTGTAAGCAAATGACACCAGTAGCACTGGTGTCATTTTTGACTTACTATATACTACCTCCGTCCCAGTGTATTTGTCCAGTTTGACTTTTTCGAGTCAAACTGGACAAACTTTGAACTCCAATTATTCAGAATTTATATTGCATATTAGCATAATGAAATACAATTTTGAAAGTTCTCAATACGATAAATCCAATAAAGTCATTTTTGTGTTAAAATACATTACAGTTTTTATTTAATTGAAGCTCAAAGTTTGTCGAGTTTGACTCGAAAAAGTCAAACTGGACAAATACACAGGGACGGAGGGAGTGTGTGTGTGTGTGTGTGTGTGTGTGTGTATATATATATATACACACACACACACACACATATAGACACACACACACACATATATATATATATATATGTATATATATATATATGTATATGTATATATATGTGTGTGTGTGTGTGTATACATATCTGTGTTTGTGTGAGTGTGTGTGTATAAAAAGTCAGGGTAAAGGGTTGGGTAATTGATTAATGGCCTAATGGGTACCCAAATGAGGGGCGGGGGGGTTTGGTTTTAGTTTTGTATCCAATAGAGTACTTGTGGATGCTAAAACTGATTTAACACATCGGTAATGGGTAGATTGTGGGTATGGGTATGAATTAACCTACATCGATTGCAACCCCAGCCCATTTACATAATTACATCCCTAAATGCATTACAGACATACCTCTCAAAATGTGGATAGTAACGGACCACCTTAGCTTGCCCGAGAATGAGGGGAGTGTGAGACCCAAATCCAGAATTGAATTTCTCACTGTGGACAAAAATAATCTCATGAAAACCGAAGTTGTAACAAATTCAAGAGAAAATTCATTTGTCCACATGAAGCTGCACCTAATTCCAGGTAACAGTGGAATTAATCAATTTCATTCAGGAATCTTTCCACTAATTTGTCCATTAACAGTTGGGACTCAAACATATGCTCATAATATGATTGGGAAAAAAAGTGAAAGAAAAGGCCGCTGTAGAAACATTAATGCCTATACTATTCAATACTCAACATTAAAACCTAAAAGTAAAAATAACAGAGTAGGTGGAGTTTTATGAATTTACAATTTTTGTCTTTCCGGTCAAAATTACACAGATTTTTCACCTACAAATACACCTCAACCAAATTAGCCCTCAATAGATAAAAGATGCATAAAACAGAATATTAACCCAAAAAAAATATAATTAAATAAGCCCAGTATATCCCACACAAATAATACCTAACACTAGCAAACTTAAAAAGAATCGACCCTGTATTTATCAAGGAATGTAAAGCAGCACATCTTTCTACAAACAAGGGATCAATATTCAATTAAAAGGTGATTAGACCGTTCTAAACCTCATGTCTCCTTTGCACGAGCTAAAACTTAAGCAACATCACAGCCAATATTTCTTCCAATGCAAGTGAAGGGAAAAAGAAACAGGGTTTTCCGTACCTTAACTTGTTTATCCAAACAACTGGATCACAAGGTTCAGATATTTGTCTCCATTTAACAGCTAAAGAATACAAATCATGCCACGACATCACATGCCGTCCAGCTGGTCTGTCATCAACTGATCCATATGAAGTAGATGTTTCTGAGAAACTGCTAGTGCTACAACCAGCACCACCTCTGTTTTGACTAAGATGAAATATCCTTCCCTTTCTCTGGGACCTCTTGCCACTTTTAGATGCTCCTTTACTCAAATGTTTCAATTCTACATGCATAGCACGCCAAACTCTTGATATTTTTTGTGCAATCTCAATTGCAGCCAAGCCAGCCATGCGATGCTGATAATTGAGATTTCATGGGAAGGATGATTTTAGAGAGAGAAATGATTCATCAATGCACAGTGACAAATAAAAAAGCACAAAGGTGGGGCCTCAAATGGTTGGACAATAACAAATGTCTACTTCCAGGTGATGCAACTCTACCACACAACAACAACCGAGTTGGAGTTTAGGGAGGGTGTGTGAACGTAGACCTTACCCCTACTTCAAAATAGGGAGGTTGTTTCCAAGAGACCCACAGCTCAAGTAACACAGACATCACAAGCTCACAGAAGACACAATAAAGAACAAACTAATATTAATGAAGAAATTGCACAACAAGCACAAAGCACCAAGCATAAAAAGCACACAGCAACAAGGCAACAAGGGAGAAAACTACCACCCTCCCCAAAATGCCTACCCTGTTGGTTAATTCCAGTCCAGAATTTAGTTTAAATTTAAAAAATAAATAAGAAAAAAAGGGGCAGGCAGTTAGGCAGGCAGTTTTATGACAGTTTCCAACAGATGTGTTGGTTAGTAACTGTTGTGTCTATTTATAATGGTTGTGTTGTTTAGTCCTCTATTTATATGTATGGAAACATAGTTCTGGACAGCAGTTCCACAATAATAAAATACTCTGTTTATATACTCCAGATCTGATTTTATTCTCTCATACCCAACTACCCTAATCCTAACTCTCCAAGTATTCCTATCTATGGTCATATCTTCGGTAAGGGCAAAGTCTTAGATCCTATCTAATCATCTCCTTCCAATTCTTCTTAGGTCTACCCTTCCCCTACTCTCACCAGTCACCACCAGCGCAAGCCTCTCACGTCTGCACTGGGGCCTCATTAATTTTCCGTCTCACATGCCCAAACCCCCTCAACCTAGTTTCCTGCAGTTTATCCTCCACAGGTGTCACTCCTACCCGTCCTCGGATAACCTCATTTCGAATCTTATCTATCCTCGTCTTTCCACTCATCAACCACTACATCCGCATGACTGCAGCGTGCAACTGGCGGATATGGGTCTTCGTAAACTGCCCAGCACTCATGACCGATTTAACTTACCTCTCATCCTAGCCGAAATCTTCTTAACACACAGTATCCTGAAGCCAACCTCCACTTTGCCCAAGCCGCTCTAACACCATGCGTAAAATCCTGTGCAACTCCCCATCCGTCTAAATGACTAAACCAATATACCAAAACTTGTCAACCTTGGGCTCTGGGGGAATCAATCCTAACTTTCACCTTTAATTCCATCACCCAGGTAGACCTAGGTGAGCTGGAGCAGTCAAAGAGGCATCGAGACTTTGGGTATTGCTGAGAAGTGGGGGGAGAGCCTGGGGGCTGGATGAGATTTCAGTGGAATTTTGGAAGTAGTGGGCAGCAGGGGGTTGGTTTGGATAACTAAGCTCTTCAAAGTTATTTTCAAGACGACTAGGATGCCAGGAAGGAGTGTGTTGGTCGTGATGCAACTCTACCATAAAACTAGAAAAACAACAATCTTAATTGTTTGGGTTTGGCTATCAACAAAATGAGTCATAGAATATTAAACTCTGAGAAATGTTAGTCCCTAGGTTAGTTGAAATGTTGAATCGAGATGTGACATGAAAGAATAGTATGCAAACAAAACCTCCAACATGATTATTTTTTTATACCACTACAAAAAGGAGCATATATGTTGATTGAAAGTGGAATGTATCATACAGAGAATTGGACAAGTCTATGTTCATGTTGTTTAATTGTATATAGTAAAAGACACCTTCGAGAGAAAATCTAGGCCATAGTGGCATACAAATGGTGTAGCACACTGAAGGGTTGCAAAACTTCATATAGAACCCTCAAGGAAAAATGTGCACGCAAATCTTGAGAATAAATCCTCAGGTTAATCACCTGACGCCTATTGGACAAGAAGCCCGGACAATGATATTGTATCCTCCTACCAATGGAATCTGCTGCCTGCAGAAGTGCATGTGTTTGCTTTGTAGGGGAAACATGTAGTGTTTTTAGTTTCCCCTTCTTCAAGGAATTCCTCAAGGACGGTTGCCTATAAACTTTTTCGCACACAACTTTCGGGTGGAATCTTTTGCACCAGTATTCCTATAGAAATAAGATGAGATAAAAAGGTAAGGGGGAGGCTGAATGACCATTAATAATAAACTAACAAAAATTAGGGAAAATGAAAATTAAATGTCAATTGGGCCACAATGGCGCATTAAAACTCCTCCGCTTCTTACTTTCTATGATGTTCGGGGTTTTGTTGTTGTTGTCAATTGGGCCATAAAAGACCTTACATATATCCATGTATAACTAAGAAACTATTTCACACAACAACTAAGATCCACACAAAACCAAAGTCCCAATATATAAATCTACAGTTAACTCTAAACAGGGAGCATATTGTGATAATTTATCTTGGACTAGCATGATACTAAAATTTTAAATTGTAAATACTGATTTAAATGGCATATAAAAATGGGGAATGCTTAGAAAAGAAACGGAAGAGATGGTGCTGCCTGAACATGGCTCATAAAAAATACTCCCTCCATTCTTTATTACCGTGCACTCTTTCTCTTTCCTCTTATGACTGTTCCATATTAGTGTGGACGATTCCTTTATTTTTAAGGGCCCACATAATTCTCTCCTACACCCCAACTTTTCCATTAACTCAAACCATTTCTATCCACATTAAACAATGCAACACAAATTTATACCTAACTTTTACTCTTAATCTACATGCAAGTCAAACTGTGTACTGTATTAAGGAATGGAGGGAGCATTATTTATCAAACAAAGAAAAGATACAGAGTAATCTGTAACCTTATCCATAAAAACATAAACATGCTTAAGAATTCGACAGATTCAATATTCAATATAAAACTACTCCCTCCATCGGGGAATTTTCATCCCAGTTTTAAGCCCGTCCGAAAATTATCTTCCCATTTCCCTTTTTGGTAACCAATTTTAATGTGAAAGACCTAAATGCCCTACACTTTTTTAAAAAATTTCCCCACCCACCAGGCCACCAATATACGTACTAATCATCCATCTTTCATTTACGCATCCTCCCTCTTTTTATTTCTCTAGATTCGTCTGTCTCTTTTGTTTTCCTTTTTTCCCAAGATTCTTCCATCTGCATTCTTCTCCCATGAAATACTGTTCGTCTTCCTCATGCTGTCGTCACCTCACCAAAAACCTAGCCACATGTTTTTTTCTCAGTTGAGACGTACCCTTTTTCTGAATCTTTTTCAGGATCTGAAACAATTTGTCTTTGAATGGATTCAGAAGGGATCTTGTTTCTCTCTGCTATTCCTGGAACCCAAATGGAGTGTCAAAGGCTAAGTAGCAAAGAGGGAGGGGAATCCTCATGTGGTGGTTCAAGAATCTTTGGAAGGCTTTGAGGATGCAAAGGCGTGGAGGTGCAGTCTGGGCAAACTACGAAATTGGGGAGAAGATGCTTCGAAATTTTAATTCCTTGATTCCATATGCATTTGTAATTTGATGCTTTTTTAATCTGTAAATCTGTAATAGAGTGCGGAGTAGTAATGAAAAATCAGCCCCCCCATTGGACTTATCTTAGTTCAAAAGAGGAGCAAATACTCTAAATTTTTAAAGTATGGGTATTCTTGGAAAGTTGGCATTTTTTCTACTCTTAAATAAGGGTGTCAAGTCAACACAGAAAGAAAATTCCCAGACGGAGTGATTAGTATGCAAAGGAATAGCAATATTTGCTATTTCACATACCTTAAATAGGGGATCAATATCTCCATCAATATCAAACCAACAAAACTCACTGTCGAGCTTTGAAGCTGTATACAGTGCAATTTCTTTCTGCAAGATGAAATTTTAAAATAAAATTGGTAATAGAGATTAAAACAAAACAACCAGAAAATACCACATACACCATCTAAGAGCAAGAATTAACATTCTGTAATAGAGTATAAGACCACAAGTTTAATTGACTTTGTAGTCAAAAAATTTTACTTTAAAGTCAACTAAACTTGCGGGGTGCAATTGACATGGGTGGAGGGATGGGTTAGGGTCGGGACTGGATGGGGGGGTTTACTGGGGGGTGGGGGATGGGTTATGAACGGAGTACCCTAGGTGTCTGAATCGGCCCGATATTATAAAACAGAGGCATCAAAACTGCATGCTTGAGTATAAGACCGAGTAAAAAGAATTTTACAAAGAATCAACTACCTGATAGAAGGCCAGGCACTGAAGTACAAATTTTTCCCTTGAATCTAATTCCAGATCTAAAGCAGCATCATAATCTTTCACCTGCAGCATAAATAAAAATCAGGAAAAATGAATCCAAGACAAATGAAAATAAAGGTTTCGGATCCTTAACCCAAAACAAGAAAACTTTCATACTGCATCTTTATATTCCCCAATGGCATGATAGCAAGAACCTCGCAAATACAAGAACTCAACATTTACACTATCAAGAGTTAGCCCCAGAGATAGATCCTCAATAGCCTGCCTGAAAATCAATGGATGCAATTAATCCATAGGTATACATTTTTGAACACCGAAAAAGTCTGTTCTTCAAACTCTTTTCTTCTAATTTTTGAAAAAAAAGACCACATTTGGAAAGGGAAAAAAATCTTTTGGAAACACTATTTTAAAAAAGGATAAAACAAAACATGTCAGCGGGTGTTTCAGCACAAAATAATCAAGCCCAATCCAAATTATATTGTACATCCGGATGTCCGTATATCCAATTCATTTTCTCCTTTATTGATGATATGATCATTATTCCTATAAAGTGTATTCAGTTCCTCAAGTCTTTTCCACTATGTTTGGTTTAAGGAATTTGGTAGGATAAGAAAAGAAAATGGTTTTCCCTCATTTTCCTCACCAAAATGGGAGGAATTTGGTTTTCCATCCTCTTAGTACATTTTGCCTTCTCTTTTTCTTTTCCTTCCACTTTTCTTTTCTTTTCCTCCCTAACCAAACAAGAAAAATATTTTCCTTCTCATTTTCTTTTCTTTTCCCCCTCAAATTCCTTGAACCAAACATAGTGTTCGTGTTTACATTTTTTATTCGGCTCATTTACCTTCTAACAAATGCTCATTTGAAAGCAAAGGAAACTCAATCTTCTTTTAAAGAATGCTCCAATGGAGATGCTAGACGCATCAATATCAGGGTACACCCAGATGTATTATATACGTCAATATAAGGATATAAAATGAATCATATGCCTATTGATAAGGTTGAGGCCTCCCTTTACTGATTAATAAAAGGGATGAACAATGTAAAAGATTATAAACAAAGTTAAGGGAATGATTGAACATCACAAATGATATCCTAGCTTCAACATAAACCAAAATTCTTTTTAAACCACCTTCAATAACTATTACTCCATATTTTCTCATAGAAGAGTCTAAGGATTACCACCTGTGGTCTCCGATGTCATGGAGAAGCAGCCCACGCATATGATATCCTTTAGAAAACCTAATCCCATTTGAAAAAAGGCCCGTAAGTTTTGAAGCCTTACATTAGGCATTTGATCATATCAGAATCTTAATTATTAATAGATCATAAGCACATTCAGATTTGAAAAACTAAATGCACAAATGTACCAGCATACCCCCCATTAACTTGCAGAAGTCGATGAAGGCATTCCAAAGCCTTCGCAGCATTCGCTAAATCTTGATAAAGCTGCCATAAAATACAGGAAATCAGCAATGCTGAAACGACTGGAGATAATACAACAGAGCCATATAACAATATTCATAAAAACGAACAAGATGTTCATATATGATTAAAAATCCAGGCCAATGCAATCGTCAATCACACAGAAAACTTTTGTAGTGCATGAACATTGTGATAGAATGTAGAAAGAAACTAGAAATACTAATATGTAGATTCATTCACCTAGAAAACTGAGTTCCTTTATTATACATCCAGATGTGCAGTTCGTTTGGCACATAGGGATTTAGAAGTTACACAATACTTATTTCACAGACTTATTCCTTTGCATTCACTTAGAGCATGCATTATTCTTATAATCACTATTATTATTATTACTATTATCATCATTATCATTATTATCATCATCAAAATACATCATCATCATCATCAAAACGTTCTTTTGACATTGAGATTCAATGTCATATAATGACATGACATCGGGCACCCAAGGCGCTCCGTTCCGGAAAGTGGTTCCCCCCACTCTCCATTTTGTCGTTTGGCTATAGTTTTACGGCAGCCAAATGGCGAAATAGAGAGGGGGCCAAGGGTATGGGGTGGATGGCAGGAGGTAAGGGGATGAGGGGGTAGAAACCACTTTTGGGCCAAATGGAGCACCATAGGTGCCCCAAATGGACCAATGTCATAACATGACGTTTGGGGCCAATGTCAAAAGAACCTGACATTATTATTATTATTATTATTATTATTATTATTATTATTATTATTATTATTATTATTATTATTATTATTATTATTACTACTACTACTACTATTATTATTATTATTATTATTCTTGTTGTTGTATAAGATTGAACTTTCATAAATATTGCATACCTGAGCTAAATGAACCCAAGCCTCCAAAAAGTTAGGGTCTATGTGAATTGCCTCCATGTGTGCGTCCTCCGCCTTTTTATATTCACCAATTGAAGCTAATGCTAAGCCCTATAAAGGTTTACATTCATTAAAAATTTAAAAGCAACAAACTGTCATGCATCTCCAAAGAGATGCATGGAAACTTAATAGGTTCTACCAGGAATAGTATTTAACAGATATTCTAGACGCACCAAATAAGTGTGTGCAGATTTGTTACCCTTATCAAGCTTGACACAGGAGGAAAGGTCTTCAGCAGCAGCTTTGAAATCTTTGAACTTAAAGTACACCATTCCTGCAAAAAAATCAATTGCCACATTGCCCATATATTCAAAACCTGGAGTACTTGTGTGGTTGTTCCATGATAAGAATGGGATATACTCTCATTAAATGTTGTGCAATGTCAGCCGGCATGATGGTGATGATGATGATAATAATAAGAAGAAGAACAATATTAATCATGAGTAGTAACAACAACAATAAGAAAAATAATTTGAAGGATATGGAGGGTATTCCGAAAAGAACCTCTCTACCTTTTCTAGGTGGGGTAAGGTCTGTATATACCAACCCTCTCTAGACACCACTCTTTTAAGTGGGACTCTATTGGGTATGTTGTTTGAAGTGATCATGTGAAGGATATGGAGGTCGAAAAATAAAAATAAAAATAAAAATAAAATAAAATATAACATGGACATACCCAACTGTGCAATATAGTTTACAAAAAGAATAGAAGAACATAAAGGTCTCTCAAACATTCGTACAATGGAAACGAAACCTAAGATACCCAAGAATGCAAATTTCATTATGCAATTGTGATATAAGACAAGGAAATTACCCTTTTCATGTAATATATCAGCTGAGTTTGGCTCGAGTTCCAAAGCTTTAGTCAAATCTGCAACTGCCTGACATTAAAGATAATCACATATCTCATGAAAAGTATAAAGACTTCTGCATTTAATATGGTCCTCAATCACAAAATCGTTCTTTTTAACCACCACTATGTCCTTAATGGGGAGAGGACTATGGTATCCTGATATTCTGATAAGAATCTCACCTCAGCAGATTCCCCAAGTGCAGCACGGGCCTGTCCTCTGCGTTTCCATGCTTCAGCGGCCGATGGATTTGAGTCTATGGCCTGCCGGAACAGCAAAAAAGTCATAATCATGGATTTGGCAATTGTTCTGCATAGCAGTTAAACAGTTGAAGATGCACATACCATTGTAAAATCAGAAATAGCTGCATCAAGTTCTCTCTTAAATGCATATGATGTGCCCCTTCCTATTAATGCCTCAGGGTATGTTGGATGCTCTTCCAGAATCTGTGTCGAATATATAAGTGAACATTTATAGATATTAGATAATAGCTCGGCATGCCAAATATGTATCTTCTTTTAAATTAAAAAGCTATATAAAATAGGAGTAACTTCCCAAAATAGTCCTCTCTAATGAGGTGTTTTCCCAAATCAGTCCTCAATAAGTTTTAATTGTCTATGTGTTCCTCTATAATTGAGATTCATTCCCTAGATCCTTCGTAAATACTGTTACTCAAATGATGATTAATTAGGGGTATTTTTGGCATTTTTATCAGCTAAATTTAGAACAAGTTCTTAAAATGGTCATTTCTAATGAAGTGCTTCCCTAAAATGGTTTTTCTAATTAAAGATGTGTATTTGATTCAAATTTTAAAATATTTTTATAGGTTTTTTAATAATTCATGGATTATGTAGTCAATGTATTTTTTTTAATTTTACATTTAACTGTATAGGACTTACCATTTCGAGAATATACTTTAAATTTAGATGATAGAAATACCAAAATACCCTTTAATTAATCATCATTTGAGCAACATTATTTACGAAGGACTACGGACTACCCGAGGAATAAATCTCAATTATAAAGGACCACATAGGTAATTATAACTTATTGAGGACTGCTTTGGGAAAACGCCTTATTAGAGAGGACCATTTTGGGAATTTACTCTAAAAAAAGTTAGTGTATAACAACAACAACAACAACAACAACTCAGTTGGACCCCGCGAGACTACGAGAGAAGGGTCTGAGGAAAGATAGTGTATAAAGATATGTAAATCCAAATTAGCAGTACAAACAGCAGTAAAGTGAATACCAACCTGATCAAAGATGGATATAGCATCTGCAAATCTTCCTTCATTAACCTGAAATGCACAGAAAATACATACTTTTACCTTCACAGTAAGATGGAATCATTGGAAAAGGTTATATAACTCAATTAGAACTCTTTGGCAACTCATATCAATCCTTAATATTTCTATTTGGGTCTTTTACATGGACTATAATCTTAATTCACTACACTTGTCACTTAACCTTATATATGGTGTGTACCTGTACTCCCTTGGATTAACTTATCTCTTATAATTACTTCACCCAAAGTTTGAATCTCCCCTTACCTCTCTTATATCCTATGACTGTCGTGTTATGAATTGTAGCATCAGCATTCATTAGCAAAGAAATGAAAGTTTTCCTTATAGACTTCAAAAACAATGTTACATGTCTCTTTGTGTACCGACACTTCTCACTTAAATCCTTACAAGCTTTAGGATTGTAATGAACAACATGGAAAAGAACCCAACAGAGTTTGAATAGTATTTCAAAGAGAGTATTTTTTGTAATGAAGTCATTATCTAACTTATTTCTAGCATGTTGATGAAGTAACCAATCATTGAGTCAACAAAAATGGCAAACAGCATTGAATGGAATCATAGCATTAGTAAATTGGAAATGTTATCGGGACTCCAAATTCTGTTGTTGGCATTCTAAAATACCTGAGCTATCGCACTTGATAATCGTAAATCCAAAGTTACTGATTTTGTCTTCAAAGTCTTGCTGACACAGGATTTTTTACCTCTCTTATTGTCATCACCTATTTTAATACGAACGCCACATTTATCATTCAAATGGCACAAAATCTCTGATAGTTCAATAGCCTCTGATGAGTCACTTGATTCATTAGTTTCTAATGATGATCCACTGCATTCTTCACATGTATGATTTAAGTCACCGCATACTGCAGAATGAGAACCCAACTTGACATGAATATCACAGGTTCCATTTTCTTTTTTGTGGAGACCTCCATTTGGTAGGATATTGGACGTGCTATATTCTCTTGCCTTATTATGACTCTTATTTGATTGAAAACAGTCATTGCTACTATCTTTCAATGTTGTATATGTCTCCATTTCCTTTCGGAATGGTTCCAGATGATCAGTTAACCTATGGTTCTTACAAGAATCAACAATATTGTTAGAAAGGAGAATCCCAGAGCCAGATCCAGACAGCTGTGTGAAACCATCATCGCCTAAAATGGAATTACTTCTTTTAGCAATAGTCAAAAGCTCCTCTATCTCCAATAGCTGTTTCAAGTCAGCACACTGTTGAACAGCACGTTCATATCCTTGCTCCCAAACCAATATAGCCTCCACTCTCTTACCCATCGCAGATAAAGCACGGCCTACATGCAAATATGAAGCATCAAAATTGATGATGTTTCAGTGAAACTAAAAATAAAGCTAACCAAAAACTGTCCATAGCTCTAACGTTACCATTTTCTATGGAGGACTGGAGATTGAAAATTTATAAACTGGAAAAAATGTTTATCAAAAAAAGGAAGCAATTTTATTTTGGGTTTTGCTAAATCCACACCTTTTATCAAAAATGGGCAAATCTATCCTTAAATTGAAAAATAATAAAAGGCAACATGTGGACTAACCTAAGGGTAAATTTGGACATTTGTCATTAATGGGGTGGACTTAGCAATACCGTTTTATTTTTCCAATTCTGTTACTAAATTAGTATGCCGTGTTATTCATTTTATCAACAGGAAATCAGCAGTCTCAAACAAACAACAACAACAACCCAGTTGAATCCCACTACAATAGGGTCTGGGGAGGGTGTGTGTACGGCTGTACGCAGACCTTGCCCCTACTCGGAAGCAGGGAGGCTGTTTCCAAGAGACCCGCGGCTCAGCAGTCTCCAGATAAATCTAAATACAGCACAGCAGTTCACTTTTCTACTAAATTCAAGTAGAAGATGAACCTCACAAACAGTACCATATATTAAGTTCCTTAGTCAACAAAAGCAATCAGTCCTCTCAGCATGCAACAGAATCAGGCAATACATATGATACAGAATGAGATACACCACATGAAACAAAAAACTACAAATCTGCACCCTTTGCATGTCTGATTGTCCAGCCTTTTTTCCAGCAACTCCACAGACAGGACACAATGAAGAATGGCCTACCAGATATGGCGTTGAGAGTTTGAGACCTTGCTTTACTAAATGAATGAATAATTTTTCAAATCCCTCTAAGATGGCAAGATTGCATGGTGAAAGGAGTTGAACAATGAGCAGTCTAACAGCCAAAAGTTGGATTTGGATTCCAGAATTTATCATACTCATGCATGGAATAATTGAAATTTCCCCTTTCCATGCCTCATATTTCATATATCTTAGTAGATTTTCCATTCAACACATAGAAACATTCAAACAAACTTTACTTAATGCTCAATCAGTCCCATCACTGATCCAGGTAGCTTAGTACCACAATGGGGGAAAAACATTACAGATTTTTAGAAAAAGTAATGATACCTATAAATCTTCAAAGCTGGTTGCAAAGATCTCGATTTTCAAAATGCTTGTCTAAAACAACTATCTATGCTTCTCAAATTGTTGCATTTGATCAGTTAAATCACCCAATACAACATAAGGGAACATTAAATTACAAAAAAAAAAAAAACAATTAAGAACCTTTGAGCGTGTAAGGTTGTAGTACGGAAGAATCCAGCTGAATGGCCTTATCACAATCCTTGATAACATGCTTGTGAAGCTCCAGTTGACTATAGCAAAAGGCTCTATTGCTGGAGAAAAAATATATCAACTCGCTACATTTCAATTCAGAGATAAGTTTAAGAAGAATGGAGTTGATATGGTAACGGTGAATTGGAGTGAACAAAGAAAATGAGAAGCTTAACAAACCAGATGTCTTGGATGCGGTGGCTACTGGAAAGAAGAGAATCGAGAACTCGAATTGCCTTTGACCAATCCTTAGCGCTGCACAGCTTCGCCAGTTCGATTCTGTCGGCCACAGTCGACGCCATCGGGAAAGGAGTGTAGAAAGGCCGACCAGCCGGAAATGGAAAATGTATTCCTGATCATCGGTTTGATCGGGGATGAGGCATGTTCTTCGGGAATATATTTTGTACAGTATTCAATATTCAATTGAGAGTATTGAATAAGAATTTTAAAAAATCTTTAAAAATTTCTAGGTATTCAAAAGTCCGTGAATTTTAATACTACATGGACTTTGATGGATTCAACCAAATCAAACATCGAATCGGACGAGGGACTAGGTCAGAGGTTAACCGATTGAACGGGGGCCAACTCGGGTCAACGAACCGGTCAACGGTCATTACTCATTAGCAGTCCGACCAATAATTTTACTAACATAATGATATGTAAACGTTATTCCAAAAAATATATATGTATCCTATATAACGAAATATTTATGATGCTAACTTTCAAAAATTATATTTAAAGCATACAAAGATTATTTACATATGCATTGCACTAACTTTCATGCTCCATATAAGATTAAACAAAAATCAAAACTCAAAAAGAAATTGTACCATGTTTTTTTAAGTTTTTTAAAAATAAACGAGTATCAAATCACCAAAAGCAACATCATCATTCTCATTTCCATTCATCCCACGGTTAAATCTTCAACTTCTTCAAGAATTGTAAGCTCTTCATCATTATCATTGTTGTTTTCTTTATCAAGTCCTGCAACAATATACAAAAAAATTGGTGTAAATAATTCAAATATACCAGGTACCTAATTGATGTAAAGAAAACTAAATGAATCATTAAGAGGTTAAAATATACCAATAACTCTATAATCTGATGGTATAGAATCTTTAGGTTCAATTTCTTCAAGCATCTCCTCCAATTCATCATAATCAAGTTCTCCTTGTTGATCTTCCTTCACAACCCAAAACTCATTTTTGTCAATCGATTCAGAATCAACCGGGTCATATGATCTCTTTGCATATTTGAGCCTTTGTGTTAAATACATCATTCAATATAGTGAAGATTTGTATACATTTTGTAAATTAAATAAAAAAATTAGTATGAAACATACATGTTTTCAATCGTAGGTTATAATGAACATACACAAGATCATTGAGTCTTTGGTGCTCCAGACGATTCCTCTTTTTTATATGAATTCGTTCAAAAATACTCCAGTTTCTCTCACAGTCAGAAGAATAAGCCGTTTGGCTAAGAGTTCGAATAGCTAACTCTTTCAAATTTGGAGCATCACCACCAAACATTCTCCACCATTCATCTATTGCAATAGTAAAAAAAATAGCAAAGTATAGAGTTAAAAGTTTTGATACTAAGTTCTAAAAATAAAAATGCATCAGTTATATATGTTTCTTACCCGAACGTGAATCATGTGATGTTGTAATTGCAAAAGCACTTCCAAAGGATCCCAATCTCTCGCGAAATAGTCTAATCTCATCCAACATCTTTTTCTTATCTCCTACATTTTGAGTGCTAATGACATGCATCTTCAGAGATTGTTAAATCTTCATTTGAAGTAATTTTCTCGTTGATATTATTTTGCTTCAAACATAACCTATTTTATTTTTAAATTTTCTTAGTTTCACCTTTTTTGAACCAAGTGATCTGCCATGCTTTTTGCATACTGAAGACTCATTTGCAAAAGCTCTTTCATTATTATTTAAAGAAATTTCAATTCAAGTAGGAGCATTATATTCATAGCAGGAATACGTTACTTTGTCACTTTATTCGAGTCCGTGAATACGTGGGGTAATTAATTTGTAACATTTTGTAAATGAACTATTTTTGTACTTCTTGTTCACACGCGTTTGTGCTTGAGTCAAAAAAAGATAATTATGTTGCGTTCCATGTAATCTCTTTTGTACATGGGTCCTTTTTCCCATTTTATCCTTATAAGGCTGGGAACACAATCTCATTACAATGGCAGTCAATGAACTGTGCTGTGAATATATCACCAGTTTTAGGTTCAAGATATTTTCTAATTGATGGGGAATCGAAACCAACATAAATTCCCAGCCTCATTTGAACACTCATTTTTGTACAATGTGGTAGAGCAATTGGTACGTATTAGACACACCTAAATTTATCTTATGTGTGCAACATTTGGTTCTTTCCATGTAACCAATTTAACAAGACTATTTTGAGTGTGCACTTAAGCAAGTGAGTGCCCGACATGAATTTCAATAGACATGCAAGAGTCATTAAATGATTGAAATGTAAATTCTTAAGCATTATCAACCTGCTTTTTTTATTGAGTGGTCTAAAAATTGAGTTATCAAATGTATGATTTAAGCAATGAGTTTTGCGTGCAAAATTTCTAGTAGATAAAAGACTAACATGTTACCAATGTGTTGTGCACCGATTAATATCATAAAATAATAAAATGGTTCACATGATGGGGCAATTGGCTCACAAATATGTCATTGAATTCTTTCTAAAATGCAAGAGATTCAACTTCATTTTTATTTAAAGGTAGCCTGACAATCATTTTTCCAAGGGAGTATACAACACATGAAAAATCAATTGTTCTTGAAATCCTTATATTTTTCAATAGATGTCTAAGTGAATTTTGAACTATTTTATGTATCAGTATACTACGTGAATGACCCAAACGGTCATGCCCCAAAAGGAATATTTTATGGTCATCTAGTTTTTTATTAGAGATAACTTTCACTTCAAGAGGACTAATGTGAGTATAATATAATCTCGAGGAATACGCTCGCATGTTTTTATAACAATTTTACTGCCAGATTTAGCTATTGTTTGACATAAATACTTTTTTATTTTCTGTCATGGTTTCAATGTGATAACTATTCTGACACATATTTTTATCTTTAAATCTTAATAAATTCATTCAGGATTTGCTAGAATTGAAAGTAATACGTCTTTGATAATAAATTTTGTTCCTTGAGGAAGTATTAAACATGCCATTTTAGATCCTTCAATGAGGTTTGCAATACCAGAAACTGTATTGATATTAGTTTCCACTAACGTCTTGAGAAAAATATTCTTTATTTTTCAAAATAGTGTGCGTTGTGTCTTGCACTGTCTATCAAACATTATTTTTCTTTGCCACTAAAACCATAAGGAGTTAACTCCAAATCTTCAAGAGGAGCAATGTTTTGGGATATGAGCAACTTCGTGATAATAACATACGGAGTATTTAAAAATACTCAGAGATTATTTATAGAAAAGATATATATTCTGAGCTATATTAATCTTGATTCCCAATGGTGTATTTGCAGGGATTCTAAGACTCTATTTATAGTGTAGAAGTTTATTAGAAAAATTATTACTCCGTATAAAATAATATAGGTACCATTCAAATGATCATTTGATGATAATGATAGACAATTTTTTCCTGTAATTATGATGGATATTATTGGAACTTGACTCTATTTAATTGAATAAATGATAAATTCACATATTTCATAACAGGAGTATAAGATTTTTTGTTGTATTTTTAGAAGTTACTCATTATGGTAAGAAGAGCTCAAACCACAGTTTATGTCCCTTCTTTCAAACTTTAAAACCCTTGGGCGAAAGGTTTTCAAGTCTCCCTCTTTCACGCCTCTAAAGCCCTACTACTGGTATTATTCACAAGCATCGTTTTCAGCAGAACTGATGAATCCTATCGAGGAATCCGATGTGGGCATATCTTGCTTCATTTCTCAGCTCCCCGGATTCCGCGGAATCCTCAAACAAAGGTCTTTAGCTCTGCAAAGATATCTGATGCATAGATATTCATGTGCCGCGTGTGTTTGAATTATCTGTTTACAATCGGATTATATATGCATTGGATACGGTTGGCTGCAGGGGAACGATCCATTTTGCAATTGAAACTTGGTGGGAGGGCTGGGGGCAGGGATCAGAAATAGAATCCCCTGCAAAGGGTGGACTAATTGAACATTTGTTATGCTTGATAAGAGTGATTCTTCAAGTGTTTTGTTCTTTCCAACTTATGTGTAATTGTGTGCTGTTGAGTACGTGGGAGAATTAGAGAAGTCCGTGGATACTTTCTGGAAATGGACAGTCTAATAAGGAGTATTCCCCAACTGGAAATTGTTTTCCATATTGTTTGCAGAGTTTCATTTGCCTTATAGATTCATACCATTCTACTCCACAGTCCACATCTTCTTCATGCATTTGTAAATGGATTTTTTAGGTAAGCAAAAGTGAAATAGTCAATTGTTTTGCAGGTATTCTGACTTTATTGTAAATGAAGTGGATTTGGAAGGCAATGTTGTTCATTTAACTTCATTAGATGCTCCCCAGGAGGTAAGGTTTCACAGGAGTAATCTTTTTGTTGTCTATAATGAAAAACAAATGACCTGGCTCTCAAATGTGAATCATCGACAGTAAAAGCTGTAACTTTATGCTTACCAGGTACATGAAGAAAAGGAGGTAAAGGTTACTAATCCACTCGACAGAAGCTATGCAAATGAGATAGAATATTTCAGATCGCTTGCCACCTGTGATTCTGATGCTGACAAGCTCAAAAGTTTTATAGACAAAATTAGTTCAGGCGCCGATGTCAGTGATGAACACATACTTCTTACACCGAGCTCTGATAAATCACGTCGGACAGTCAGTTCCAAACTTTTGATCGGCTACCTAGCTGTCATTTTGTTTATATCTTTTTTGGCTTTGTCCACATTCTAGACAACCTACATGGTTGCATTTCAGGAGATTCATAATTTTATCAAGGAAAAGATGAGATTTCTTGTTACAGACACTGTTGATGGGCCCGATAACTCCTCAAAGTGTATTCGTGTAAGGTTGAATGTTGGAGGTAATAGCGGGAGGGGTAAAAATTCCAGGAAAAGGAAAGATCGAGGTGAAAAGCCCTATGATAGTAGAGGTTCAGATCATTGGCCCCAAGAGCTTGGCAAGTTTCTTAGGTGAAGTTCTCTTATGATTTTATATGCTTAACTCTCCATTTCACATGGAAAAATCTAAGTTATATGCACTCTGACTCATGCGTCCCCAAGTTGAATGAATCGTTTGCTCCTTGGATTACGTGACATACCATCACCAAGCATATTGTTGTGAAATAATAATCTCTACATTCATGAGCCTACCATGTATTAGTCTTTATTAAATTTGTCAAATGATTTTAAATGCCTATATTAGTTGATTATTGTGATCTTATGGGGGCATGTGGAGTGTGGGCATAACTTCAAAGAATCTCTAATAAGTTTTGACATGCACACCATAAAGGAGCTATCAGATTTCTTTGAAGAATGGCCCATTTTTTATAGTTATATAGATAATAGATTACAAGTTTACATCTGAATCTGATTTAATCAGTGTACAACCAAAGTTATATTATTGATTCCACAATAATGTAGGTTAGATCAATATAATTGATTCAACTATTGGTCTTAATCCTTGCAGCAAATGACTTGATGCACTTAGATGCTTTTTTCATGTTTCATGAAATTTGAACATTCTGTCATTTCTCTGCAATTTGATGGTTTTATTTAGCTGTCTTTGGCATTAAGTTGCACTTTAACTCTTAAAAGATGTCTTCTTAAGTGCAATCCTGAAAACAATACTCAGATTTCATCTTTACAAGGAGAACAAGGATACACAGGATGCTCTAGGTCTTATTGCAAAGATGCTTGGCATTCAGGTATACACAATGCATTTACTTATGATTTATCCTCCTACTGCTGAAAAGACATGATTGTTATCCCCAGTTCCCCACATATGGGCTATGGATGCAATCTTTTCCTATGCGGCTGTACTGAACTTAGAAAGAATGGAGAAAATTTACAATTTCTTACATCCTTATTATCCCTTGCCATACATCTTGTAAGGGCTTTATATGATTAGCATTTATTTTATTTCTATTATGTATTACTCTATGATGTGAAGTTGAATGATGATACACATGTCAGCCTAGGTCATTTGGATTTGCTGGTACAAAAGATAAACGTTCCGTTTCGACACAAAGGGTAAGATTTTGGTTCTTTTTTCTTTAAAATCAGTATAAACATTGATGTACTCGCTGCTCATAAGAATCTCTCTACTAATGTTTATTATTGGTATATCCTTCAAAGGTCATACACTTAAAATTCTACAACAGAACAACAAACCAAGTAAAATCCCAACAAGTGGGTATGTGGGTTAGGTGTACGCAGACCTTACCTCATCCTACAAAGGTAAAAAATAAAAATGTTTTTCCTAGGTTGCACTGGGATAGGTGTGAGTACATCTATGGGGGCTAGGATGGAAAATGGCATTTTTAAAAATTACACAATGCAGGAACGACAAGGATTCGCTAACAAAAAATATTAAAGCACTCCCTCCGTCCGGAAATGTTCTCACTTTCCTTTTTGGCCCATCTGGTCAAACTTCCTTTTTCGCTTACTTTTTAAGGGCAAATGTCAATAACACCCTCCTATTTTAACACCCACCCACCCAAATTAATTCACTCCCAAATTAAAGTAGGGGCATTCATAGAAGTTTGACACTCTTTTTTCTAATCCTAAATAAGCGTGCCAAGTCAACATGTGAAGAACATTTCAGGACGGAGGGAGTACTAAATATAGGAGTGCCAACGTAAAGAATAATAATTAATTAGCATAAAACAATTCAATGTCTTATGTGATATGACAACATGTTAAATAACTAAATACTTGTACTATCAAGGGTATTATGTTGGGTTATTCGGTGAAGGCTTTAGAGCTGTGGGCTTTAAGCCTGGTCGGCTAAAGGGAAGAAACATGGGGGGCCGGTTTTAGTTATTAATTAAAGGGCCCATTAGTTGTTTCTTGTTTAGCAAGTTGTTAACCCTAGTTTATATCTTATAAATACCCAATCATGTAACTATAATCTGTGAGCACCTAATAAAAGATAAACCCTAGTTGCAACCCGTGGAGTAGGTTACTGACCGAACCACGTTAAATCTCGTGTTCTTATTTCTGCTATTTGTGTGTGTGTGTGTGTGTTTGTTCGCTTCCGCTTGACCGCCTCTGATCTCTGATTCCTAACA
>OOIL02000889.1:2728263-2745763 GCA_900332095.2 Cuscuta campestris
GCAAGACGAAGCACATCGGGATGAGGTATCACTTTGTGAGGGGATTGATCAGTAATAGAACAATCAAGTTGAAGAACATCTCAGGTGCTAAGAATCCAGCAGATATGTTCACCAAGACAGTGGTGCTGGATAAGCTGAAGCTTTGCATAGCTTCAGCTGGTCTCCTGGAATAGTGTTGAGGAGAGGGGCAACTAGGGAGATGTGAAGATCAAGGAAGATTTTTCATTTACAGAAGTACAGAGAGGAGCCGCAGTTTGGTCCAAAGACTCCAAGTGGGAGATTGTTGGTGATGTGTAGTCATCGGCCCAAAGTGGCCCACTTGTAGACAACTGAGAATTAGGAGACCAGATTAGGGTTTCGGCCGGCCCAAATGGTTTTAAGCCCAGTTTGCTATAACTTGTCCAGCAAGGGTTAAACCCTAATTAGTTGTCTATATATTTGATCTCCTGTACTTGTAATCATCATCACTCAATAATACAAACCCTAGTTGCCCCTGTGGATGTAGGTCAGATTAGACCGAACCACGTTAAATCTCGTGTTCTCTATTGCTTTCTTGCTTTCTATTCGTGTGTGTGTGCTTTTGTTCTTAACATAAGATACATACTGCTAGCTATACTTTTATTTGGATGGTATTTTTATGGAGGCTGCTACATAGGGGTTTCACTTTTCAACATAATCTTCATAGGATTGGAATTCACCTGGCTTCTCACCTGGATTCATACTCTCTTTCAGTGTAAGTCCAACAATAGAATATGGGTTTACTTTGGATCCATTCTGAATATAAGTCTAAAGCAGGAATCTATCCTGAATATAAGTCTAAAGCCGCTACTCAACAACTGACCTAAGAAGCTGTATGATAGGAGTGTCTCTGGGGATTATTGCATGGAATAAATGAAAACTCAGCAATTCTTTTTTGCACAATGACAAATGATAACCAGTAGAACCATCTGAGTAGTGGTACAAGCCAACTTTGCAGTTCATTACTTTTTAATACGCAATACAGAGGATTTGATAAATTATAGTTAATCTTCACTCTTTGGGACACTCAATTGAAAGTCTGAAGTATGTTATAATTGATCCTTTTTCATTGCTTCTAACATAGTTATTATGTTAAAATGGATTTAGAGATTTGGAAGTGGATCAGTGCCAACTCATCTTGTTGGAGCTACTCTACTGCGTGGAGAGTGGAAAGCAGCTGTAAACATGATTCTTGATCCAAGAGAAGGGGATATCCTTTAACATTTCCCATCTCCCCTCAGATGAATTTACATAAATCTCAACAATTGAATTTCCCCCATTCCTATTTCCTTGCATCATGCATCTGCTGTTATCCTTAAGCTAGCGTTCTATGCTCTGTGATAATTATAAATGGAGATATATTTTTCTCAACTTAACTCTTGAACACAGAAGGATGTCGTCAGTAAAGTAAGGGAATATTACAAGGAGACTGGTGATATTGATGGTACTCTAAGGCAAATACCTCGCCATATGGTTGCTGAACGGGCTATTGTATGTAAAAAACACATCTTGGATATTTCAATGTTGATTTAGGCTGCGTTCCGTTCGCCTGATCTAGTCTGGTTATAACTATTTTTATTATAATAGTTATAATAATAGTTATAATAATAATAGAAATATTAATTATAATAGTAATAATAATAATAGTAATAAGAATAGTAATAATAATAATAACTATAATAATAATAATACTAATAGTAATAATTATAATAGAAATAATAATAATAATAATAATAATAATAATAGATATGTTGATAATAAAAGCAATAATAATAGTAATAATAATAGTAATAATAATAATACGGAGTAATAACTATAATAATAATACTAACAATAACAGTAATAACAATTATAATAGAAATAATGATGATAATAGAAATAATAACAATAATAGTAATAGTAATGATAATATTAGTAACAATGATAATAATAATAGTAATCATAATAATAATAGTAATAATAAAATTAGCAGTAATAATAATAATAATAATAGTAATAATAACTATAGTCATAGTAGTAATAGTAATAGTAATAGTAATAGTAATAGTAATAGTAATAATAATAATAATATTTATAGTAATAATAATAATATTAATAATAATAATAGAAATAGTATTAATAATAGTAGTAATAATAGTAATACTAATGATAGCAATAGTAATAGTAAATATAATAATAATAATAGCAATAATAATAATAGTAACAATAATACTATTAATAATAATAATAATAATAAGAATAGTAATAATAATAATAATAATTATAATCATATTATTAATAGTAATAGTAGAGTAATAATAATGCTAATAAAAATGGTAATAATAGTAATAATAATAAAAATAATAATATTAATTTTGTTTAGATCTGATTTGATCTGATTGGATCTGATCTGGTCTGATTGGATTTGATCTGATTGGATCTGATTTGGTGTGATCTAATCTGATTTTAATAAGAATAAGTAATAAGCAGAAAAAATAAGTTGAATGGAACGCTGCCTTAGCTAATATTATCATAAGTTAAACTCTTTTCTTATGGACTAATGCATATATGCAAGGTTTTGAAAGGCGAATACTAGCCTCGATGCGTTGGAGCAAAATGCCTTGAGGTGTAAATACTAAAAGAAATACTCCAATGTAAAACAAAATGCATAATCCACAATCATGTCAAGTAAGTCATAAGATCATGGGGTAAATTTCATCGATGGTACCTGAACTTTGAGAAATATATCATTTTGGTGCCTAAACTTTATTTTCTCTCGTAAATACCTAAACTTTGAAGAAATTTAACAAAAGTACGTGAAGCAAGTGTCAAGTGTCCAGATTACTGTTAGGTCACTTTAGGCCGAATTACATTTTTTTATATTTCTAATTTTCAATTTTAACCCACCTTTTTTCTTTTTATCATATTCTCTCCCATTTCTTCTCCAAACAGGGTGGAAGTGGGGCTGTTAAAGAAGAAAGGAGAGGGAATCTTAGAAAAAAGGAAAAATGGTGGGTTCAAAATTCAAAATTCAAAATTTATAAAATAGCATTTACACCCTAAGTGACGTGACAGTAACTTAGAAACTGGCCCCCAGGTATTTTTGTGAAATTTCTTCAAAGTTCAGGTATATTTGCGAGAGGAAATAAAGTTTAGGTACGAAAATGATATATTGCTCAAAGTTCAGGTACCATCTATTAAATTTACCCTAAGATCATGTAATGAAATTTTTACAAGTTCATGCATGATGGTCTTTTAACCAACTCACAAGTCACACCGCCCATGATAATTATATTACAATGATGCTATTTCACGTACACATAACTACCTTTAAATATGGATAAAATTTCACGTTAAAATAAAGTTATATCATTCTTTGAATTGAATTTCAAAACAAGAGAAATTTATGCCTAATATGACAACAAATTGATGGTTCTTACCCCCCCTGCCCCCCTCTATCCTGGCCCAACTCGAAACCACCTCTAAACCGTTCAATTTCATCCCTCAAATTTAGTCGACTTTTGGGTAAAAAAATCCATAATATGAAAACACTCCTTGTTGTTAAAAGAAGGGGGCTCTAAGCTAATATATGATTTAAAAACTCGAGATCTTTCATCTAATACGGAGTATAGGATTTAAAAACTAGAAAAAACAACAGAATATCTGGATTTAAAGTTATTTCATAACCAAATCTAAACTAATACATTTAAATTTCAACCATAAATATAGATAAACCTTTAAGTTAAGCAAACTTCATAGAAATTAAATTAAAATCAAGGATGAGGGAGAGATGCTGGAAAGAAGAACAGAGAAATTAAAAGTCAAAAGACTGCTTGAGAGTTTGGTTTACTCGGGCTTGCTGGAAAATGAGCAATTCCTTACTTGATGTGGGGCGTATGCCTCATATATCACTATTGAGGCTCAAGTCTCTAAGGCTTAAAGAGACTGCCTCACCGTCTCGAATGCCTTTTAAAACCATGCATATATGGATTATCTTTAAGTCGTGTCTAATATTTTCTTTCAACATTTCCCAGCTACAATGCCTAAAGAAAAACCAAGCAAACTATTTACAAGCTCTTAAGGGTATACCTAGGACTCTTCGAATGATGTAAGTTACTATGTTCTTGATAGATCTTTCTTTGTATCAAGCAAAGAAAAGCTGAAATGGAAATACTCCCTTTGTCCCAAAAAAGATCTTTATATTTGACTTTTTTGGTCAAAATTTACAAACTTTGACCATAAATTGTGAAACATGTATGTGTGTTTAATCTTTATTTAATGGGTTCATTTTATGAGGTAGTTTTGATATATCAATTTTTTTATAACATTTATGTATGTACTATCATAGTTATGAATGGTCAAAGTGTCACATTGCAATGTGACCATGAAAAAATCAAATGTAAAGATCTTTTGGAGATGAGGGGAGTATCTATATCTTCTCTTTGAAATGAATATAGTGACATAAGTTGTTAATAACTGTAAAAACTCTATAATTATCTAGAATCATTTCATCATCATGGAAATATTGGTTAGCTCTATATGACATCATTATTTAGCATAATATGACATCATTGCTTAAGAATGCTGACCCATTGGCCATTGCTCATTCAGTCATCCTTCCAAATTGCATGGCCAATCCCCTGACTTAGTGTGGCAGCCTTATGAAGGTATGAGTTGAGACCCCTGCGATAATGCATGATGGTTGGAATTTGGACATTGAAGTATAAAGATCAAGGGTTTCAAGCTGAGAATGTTGCCACTCTAAATAATGCGTCTAAAAATTCTGTTATAACATTTGTAGATGAACTTGCTTATTTTACAGAGTACTAAGTCTGTCTGAAGCTTTCCTTGATTCTATCACTACAGTTGAATAATGTAATACAAATACATGCCCCATTTCATCATTGTCTAAATGTCATGTGCTGCCCTGCAGTTCATTTGATTGGCAATCAACACTTGTCATTTATTTTTAGTTCTCATTCACCAAGTTCCCTTGTGACTCTAGATGATGGATCTTCCTCACATGTACTTGGGTCAGGCACCGACATAGTTGTTACCACCCTGACAATCCCTTTGTCCTTTGTTTGAAGCATATCGAATTTTTCATTTAATTTTATCCATGTTAGAAAAATTACTCCAGTCATTAACAGTTCGAAACCATTCCTTTTTGGCTAATGAGCTAATCTCGAGGCTAATTGGAAATCATTCACTTAGCCTTGCTTTTTTGGACCTTCCTCTATTATGTCATTAATATGTATGTATGTCGCCTGAGTTAATAATCTGTTGGATAGTACAGAATCAGTCACTTAGTCTTGATAAAATCTGTTGGATCTTTACCCTGATGTAGGTCATTAAGTATTCCATAACACACCCTCTCACTCTCTTATACCTGCCTTGAGTAATTTATTTAGTTTGTTAGTTTTATGCTTTCTTTTAATATGCACCTGGTGTTGCTTGTGCCTTGGGGGCTGGATACCTTTTTCACCTCTCCCCTTTGATAACACTGGCCTATAATTCTGCATTGTAGGTATGTACATAGTTATCAAAGTTATCTGTGGAACCATGCAGTAAGCTTCAGGGTGCAAAAGCATGGTTAGTGGTCACTAACTCATCGGTCTATAATACATGTTAACTACTTTATGTATATCCACATCTCATGTTGATTTCTCCAGAACATGCGATTAGAGACATGAGAGACATTTGGTTTTCTTGTGTGGCTGTTTTCGTTTTCCCTTATGCAGGTGTTTTTCTTATCCTTCATGCAGGATTTGACCAAGTTGTAGTGGGAGACTTGGTGCTTTGCAAAGAAAACTGTACTGGAAATGAAACTTCGTATTTTGAATGTGAAAATGGTAGTGAAAATGCCACAAATGATAACACCAACATAGATGAAGTTTCTGAAACTGATATTCCTGAGGAAACACATATCTTAGTGAAGGTAGGTTACCGGCACAGTGGCACTGCTTTGGGTACTTGAAACAGATCTTTCAACAGAGAATTGGGTGTAGTTTGAAAGTTTGGCTGATTGTATAGTAAATATCTAAACAATGCTCAGATGCATTTAATGTGATGAACTGATGATTTCTCATAAGTTCAGATGAATACCAAGGACCCATATTTTCATGAATAATTTGTTGCAAAATGAATGGAAGGGGCCAATTAGGTGTAGTTACTTCATTTACAAATATGAATTTTCTGCTAATAAAAAAAAATAAAATTGAGCAATGCATCCTTATACTCTGATGGATAAGCCCAAACTATCTCAACAAATTGATTCTGTCCTGAGCATGAGTAAAATGTGAATAGGAATTCATCACCATGTTTGTGTATGCTATCAGCTATGAGACAAGATATAAAATCAGGATGATCTGATGTGCATTTAATATGCTTGAGTTGCATTATCTACTTATTTGAACCTAGCTAATAAGAGCGGTGATTACATTTGGACAGGTGGTGAATGAAGAAGATATAAAATCAGGAACTTATTCAGTCGACGATGTTGTCCTTCCATTGCCTGGGTGTGGATGAAGAAATAAAACTTCCCATTGTTACGATTTTGGTGAAGTTATGCTGTTATATAGCTCATACTGAATGTTCATATTGTAATGTTTTTATTTTAGGTCAAGAGTAATTTATCCATCAAATGAAATTGCAAAAGTATACCATGATCTAGCAGAAAAGGTCAGCATCGTTCTGCGCTTTCTAATTTCCATCAATTATGCTACTTCTCCTGTCTCTAAATAAGCTTCACCTTTGCCTTTTCCGAGTCACAACTTGATTTTGACTTCAAATATTTCATAAATTATATGTAGTATTAGTTTATAACACGAAAGTAATTTTAACCAATTTGTTTTAAATTATAGTTTCTGAATATTATTTATCATAACTTTTAGTAATAAACATAGAAAGATAGCAATTGTCATAGAAGAGCATTGGAGAAGCAAAGGTGACATTTATATAGGGACGGAGGGTGTATCTTTTCCTTTGTTTAAAGTATTTTAGGAAATTATCTTGTATTGAAATGCAATGTTTACAATGATCACACAATTAGAATGTACAAGTATAATATGGACTCCAGAACATTAAGATTAAAGTCACTGTTAACTTGGGAGGAGGCTCTAGGATTGCCAACTTCGGAGGCCATTAGGCTATAGGTCTTTAGTGTTGGCCATGTGTGCAGCAATTGTCCCGTGGCGGAGGCTATGTGGGCCAAGTCACAGTCGAATGTCGTGGGCGCTTGTGTGTTGAATGCACTATAAGGCTAGGGTATCCGCCTCTTCTAACACCAATTGGTTTTAGAAGAGTTGGTAGCGCCTGAGGTCCTACAAGTGGTATCAGAGCCAAGGTCACGAGTTCGATTCCCAGCGGGAGCAATTGCTAAGGGGGAGATTGTTGGCCATGTGTGCAGCAATTGTCCCGTGGCGGAGGCTATGTGGGCCAAGTCACAGTCGAATGTCGTGGGCGCTTGTGTGTTGAATGCACTATAAGGCTAGGGTATGCGCCTCTTCTAACACCAATTGGTTTTAGAAGAGTTGGTAGCGCCTGAGGTCCTACATTTAGTGCTGTAACAATTGGTCTAGCCGGCCTCTTATGATTTACCGGCCTCTTAGATTTTCCTCATTTCCGGCCTTCCCAGCCACTCTGCAACTTAAGTGAAAAGCTAAGTTGCAAATATAGACTTAATGTTCATATGGACTTGCACAGTCATACATCAACCATCATATGAATATGGACTTACATAATGTCCACATTAATATTTCAATGTATCAAAAAAGTTATAATGTACAATAAAAGAAAATGGAAGGAATATATACTCGAATGCGTTTTACCTACTTTTGTCATGCTTTTGTTTGCCATTTGCCATTTGTTATAATGAGGTGGTGGATCCATTCTTGGAGATGGGTCACGACTACAAATGGTGATCAATGTATCCTATTCACAATAGACTACATACCTTCAGAATTAAAATCCCAAAATGCAGCTTAAGTCTTAAGACTCAATTCATTAACGTATTTTTAGTTTTTTCTTCCATTTTTTAACACTTAAATTTCTCAAGCCATCACCACTACCCGCCCCCCTCCACCCCAGAACAACAACCCAATATAATACGAATTCTATTGGACTCTGGGGATCATGATGTATGCTGGCTTACCTGTGCAAAATATAGAGAGACGTCTTTGATACATCATACACCCTTCACCCTTGATGCATTGCTGCATTTACCATCCAAACCTCCATTGAATTTAAGAAGAAAAAAAGTTTAATGTGGCCGTTTGATTTAATCCTCTATTTACCTAAAGATAATCATGGTCATTTACGACTCTTTTCGCTCAACAGGCAATGAATATAACCACACAGGCACCCACCCTTCTCCTCCCCTAGAAACCAATATACTCCCTCCGTCCAGATTTGTTGTTCCCAAGCATGGTTATCACAATGATAAGTTGAGTCAAGTTGGTGAAGAAGAGACTAGTCGACTAGACTAGTCAGCCTACTAGTCGTAGACTAGTCGACAAATCGTACTCCCTTTGTCTCAGTGTATTTGTCTAGTTTGACTTTTTTGAGTTAAACTAGAAAAACTTTGAGCTTCAATTAAATAAAAACCATAATGTATAAAATGATTGTATTAGATTTATCTTGTTGAGAGCATTTAAAGTTTTATTTCATTATACTACTATGCAATACAAATTGAGAGTAATTGAAGCTCAAAGTTTGTCCAGTTTAACTCAAACGGAGGTAGTAATAAGTAATGAAATTCTTTAATTTAAATAAATTACCATTCACCAAAGATAAATTTATAAGATAAATGTCATTACTATAACAACATTATATTTAACCGTAGAACATAAAAACATTACAATCTGACAAGGGGTACGTAAGAAACAAATATCCTTCAATCTTAAGAAATAAGGTGTCGCGATGAAGTCTAGCAGCACTGCACAGGTTTTATTTGAAGGAACTTTAAATGCCTTTAAAATTTAATGAAATTTGGGTCAGGTTGGGTAAAATCAGTTAGGGTTGCAAACACCTACTAGTTGGTGATTAGGCGTCGAATGGGCGACAGTTTCGGGGTGCTAGGCGATAACCAAGTTGCAATGTGCAAACTGCCAGGACGACTAGTCGATGATGACTTAACAACAATGTTCTCAAGTTGACCCGGCACACATATTTAGGAGAGTTAACAATTGCGATAACATTCCAAAATTTCCCTCCAACATTATTAACCCAAAAAATTTGATGCTTGCATATGATGTGCACTGTTGCTCCACTGCCGTTTAGGACGCCGCCCCCATTTGGAACACCGCTGCCGTCATCTAGAACGCCCTGGGGTTGATGATAGGGTTGCAGCAAACATGTCGTAGGTGGCTCCAATTGCTGCTCCTCAAGGTAGCTAAAAACAATTGTGGTCAAATTCACATGGTGAATTGCGGTGAAGTTTTCTTCTACGATCATATTTTTTTTCCACAAAACAAATTGGCCTTTCAACAATTTTGTTCTAAATTGATCTGCACATAGCCGCACGATGGTGTGGAGAAATTGGCGGTGCAGACTCTGGAATTGAAAGCAAGACAAATTGGCCTTTCAACAATTTTGTTCTGTGTCCCTGCTGTTACTGTGACACCATACCTGGAACAAGACCTCTGGTCCAAATGGTAGATATGGTGCAGATCAAAGCCAGCCATGAAATCCAAGTCGGAATGCCGCCAGGCCTGTTTGAAAGGAACGTTGTGGAGTAAGTCGTGAAGAAGAACAAGTGAAGGGGGAAGAAAATTATGGCTGCGGGAGGAGGAGAGAAAAAGGAAGAAGGAAAGGGAGGAGTGGTAGCTTATAGGGTAAATTTGACATTTAGGATTGAATATTTTTCCAAATAGGGAAATGGGAAAAATATATCAGGACGGGCCAAAAAGGCAAGTGGGAAGAACAAATGCGAACAGAGGGAGTATCACTTTTTTCAAATACCTCAATCTTTTAATACCACCTTGTCTGGTCAATTCTTGTTTGTCGAGTGCAGCTGCGCGAAAGCAACACTAATTGAACATTGATTTGACAGCTGTCTTTTGAATCATCTCCATTGTGTTCAGTGAGCCCTGATCACACTGAGAGTGAAGTGCCCGTGTGTACAGTTTTTGTTGAATGACACTTGTAGGCCAACACTGGTAGAACAATCTTCATTGTGTTCACTAAGGGTTGAGGGAACGGGTTTTTCAAATATGTGGCATGTTAGTAAACCTTGCAGTGCAAATAGCCACACCCTTTAGTTATTGACCACCATTGTCTTCTATCAATGAGGATTCTATGCAGCCTTCTCTACGAGGATACATCACACTAAAAGAATTGGCAACAGCGAGCTAGTGCTTCACCTCGCCATGTCATGTCAGAAAAACTTTTGGAAACCGTGGCATTCCACCATCAATCCACCCCTCGTTCCATTCCATGCACGAGGCTTGACTCTCCCTTTTTTTTGTTTTTTTTAAAATAATGATTTTTTTTATTGAAAAAGTTGACTTATTTTAAAGATAAAATAGGTATGTACTCCCTCCATCCTAAAATTAACTTCCTCTTTAAGTTTACAAGGGTTGACCAACATTATTCTCAATTCAATTTATTTAATTATAGTTGTAAAATTTAAAAATAAAATTGATATTTTCAATAGCTACATAAAAATTCTACAAACTAGAGGTGACATGACTATATTTTTTTAAATCAAATGACTAATGAAAATAAGCAAAGAAAGTGAATAAAGTTTCACCGTGTGAATAGTAACTGAGAAGATAATTTTAGGAGTAAGGACGGAGGGAATAATAATAATTTTTAATAATTAAAGTACATCAATTCTGGCTGGACAGTTTTTTAGGTTTGAAATGTTCCATGTCACTGTGTGGCATTCCATTTTCGATTTGCCATTGCCCGTGCTCTAAGCTGATCCAACTGACCAATTTTGGATAACTTTGTTTTATTCAAGGCTTCAAAATATGAAATAATATAATGGATAAGACGAGACTAATAAATAATATAAATGGATAAGACAAGACAAATCATATGTGAAGTTGCAAACCAGGTTAACTTTCTTATGTACTCTGCCACTAGGTGCCTTTTGATCCCCTAGTGTCTTTCTTGTTTGATCCTAATGGTTGGTTTTCATTCCTGGGCAGGATGGCATCAAATTGGCTGAGTGCACACACAATGTCAAGTGAGTAACTGAAAGAGGCTTCTAACTTATATAACTTCTGATGAGTTATAGATTTTGTTAGCCATCATGTACTTGCATTACATATACAATACAAAACATGTTATGCACAAAGAGTCTGGTGAACTTCACAATCAGGGAAGTGCTTCTTCTGGTCCTAATTAATTTTCCTCTTCATCCTAATCATACATATTGGGACAATCACTTCAATTCTTTAAATCATTCACACCTCATATTCTTTTACAAAAAATTACTCTTATTTAACACATTGTAATCAACATGTAGCTAGAAATAAAGTTTAGTGGGTAACATGGTAAAAAATAACTTTTGCACCATAAGTGGACATATAAAACTGGGTTGTTGTTGTTGTTGTTAATGGACAGATAAAAGGAATTTAATAATCTCAAATTGTAAACTTGTTAGTCATTTCAAGCTGGTAATTTGCTCTCGTCTGACCCTCCTGCAAAAACATTTTAAGTTTTCTCCATGTCAAGCCGAGACCACTCAAGGTTCATTGTTTTGCAGCTTCAATTTTGTTATGTCTCTTTTGATTGCAGTTTTGGTACTTACAATTGGCGATTCGAATATCAGATTATGAAATAAAGCTGTAGTAAATACTTAGTCTTAAACCCTTAAATACGGAACTAAATCCATGGAGTCAAGAACACCAATTCCCCTATTCGGGGAGCTTGGTTCGTACATAGATGAAAAAGAAGAAACATATCGAAGAGCTAGCCTAAGTCTATAACTCCACCTCTAATTATAAATCAAAAAGTACATCAGCAGTTGGATAAAATGTAGAGTTAAATATGTTTTTAATCCCTATTATATAGGCGAGTTTTGTTTTTAGTCTGTAAAATAATTTTTGTTAAAGTCATCCTTACAAAAAAAATTATTTTGAAAATGGTCCTTAAACGCAATTAGCACTTCTAATTAGTTGAGACAACACATTTATTTTATATTTAACATTTTTAGTCTTGCATTTCTAATTACCTTGACAAAATTTCCAAGCCTTAAATATAATAAAAAATTGGGACTTGGAGATGTAATTTGATAAAGGAAACAATTTATGACATGAGAATTGTGTCTGAAGTAATTAGAAACGCAAAACTAAGTTGTTGAGTATGAAATAGATGTATTATCTCAACAAATTAGAAATTTTAATTATGTTTAAGGACGATTTTCAAAATAAATTTTTTTGCAAGGATGATTTAAACAAAAAATATTTTACAGGGACCAAAAACAAAACTCACCTATTTTACAAGGACTAAAAACATATTTAACCCTTTAATATATATTAAACTTTTTGACTGGTGTAACAACTTTCTGCAGGGAGTTTTCGATAACCAGTATGACTGGTGGATATAGACGTGTTTTCCAAAAACCGAAGGAGTTTGAATGGTAAGATCACTCTCACAGTATGAAAGTTGAAATTGTAATAATCGAAATGTTTCTTGAAGTTGTATCTGTATTTATTTGTCAAGGTATTTATCACTTTTTCAGGGAATTGCTTTCTTATACTGATGGTACACAACCTCTGGTGGAAACGGATTGGGATATTATTGCTAAATCAATGCGAAATAGCCAGGTTAGGGGTTCAGAATCAGTTAAAAGCAAGGATGAAGTTGCAATTGGTATTATAGCAGATCCAAAGAATGTTGAAGCTGAGAACAAACATGACCAGGAACCAGGCACAGAACCTGACGACAAAGATATCATTATGAGCAGAGAAGTGTCACAATCTGAGGAAGACTTGGATAGTTCTACTGCTCAGGGAAGCCAAATGGCTCTAAAAATGAGTTTTACCCTGCCTGCCTCTTGTTATGCAACCATGGCTGTGAGGGAGCTGCTGCGATCATCAACATCTGTATGTATTCATTTAAAGTATAAAAGTACCATCAAGCTTTGTGAAGATCAAATTTTATTTCTAGTTGAAACTGGGTTTCCAGTAGAAAAGTTGGTTAAAATCTTTCTTACAGTGCACAAAAACGAATATTTCCATATCAGTTGTACTCTCTCCTTTTCGGTGTATTTGTCCACATTGGTTTTTGCCCATGGGCCAAGGGCAAGGGAAAAAAAAAGAAGAAATCGATCACCACACCCTTACTTTTTTTACTTTTTGGGCGGGAGAGTTAGAGTATTAAGTGAGGCAAATAAGTCATTTTCACTTTATTTTTTTTCTTTGAGTGTAAGGTGGACAAATATATTGGGATGGCCCGCAAAAGAATATTAGACAAATACATTGGGACATGGGGAGTATGAAATTATCATAGCACAACCCCCTCTCCTCTCTACCAAAGAACAAACTACCTATGATTTTGATCAGTGTTATGCCATCATGGTGGCAATCAATTATATGCAAAAATATACAAGTAAAAAATAAAAAAGCTTCCCTTAACGATGATTGCATTTGATTTCCTGTCACTTGGTGGGGGGAGGGGGTAACTTGCCTATTAAAGTGAAATGAAATAAATTTCTATATATATATATATATTACTTCTTTGTGGGGATATTAAAATTCGTGTATTAGTTCCTGACCCATTTCTTCTCTTGTGCAGGTTGCATATCACAAGTCCTTAAATGAGTCATAAACAAGCCCACTTTGAAGATTTTTGTTAGTCCATTTTTCAACTATTGGATACAAGGTATTGCATCTCTTATTGCTATTATACATTGTGCATTGAAGAACACTAAGAGGCTGTTTGTTTCAGCCTCTTAATGGTTCAACACATGGTTCAGACTGTTTGTTTCAGCCTCTTAATGGTTCAGATGTCTGAATGGCTCAGACATTTGCCTCTGAATGGTTAAGTATTATACATAGTCTGAATGGTTAAGACCTCTTATCTGAATTGATCAGACATTTGCCTCTGAATAGTTAAATCAATATACTAGCTCTTAATGGTTCAGACCTCTTACTGGTTCAGCACTTAATGGTTCAGACCTCTTACTAGTTCAGCACTTACCTATTCAGAAGTTACCAAACAGCCCCTAACACTTGGAAAGTGTGTGAAACCAAGTGATATTAGTACAGGATAAAATGTGCTGAAACTCTTAGCATAATTTCACTAGAGCATAGTTGTGATGATCATTCACTACTAGAAACTTGAAAGTGGGTAGTTTAACTCTAACTCAATTAATTTAATATTCTGCTTATAAGCCTATTTCAACTACTTTCTCCAACATGATCATATTTTACCCTTTTTTTACCTCTCAAATCATTTGTCCTATGCCATAATAACATCTCCAACCCAACCTTAATTTTTTTTGTCATTTAAATCTTAATTTAGTTTCTCAGTAGTGTTTTAGCAACTCATTGTTTTTACAGTCACTCCAGCCATAACATCTACTCGCTGCATTGTATTTATCCATGTGTTGACTTTTTGTAGTCAACCATGATCAATGTTTGACCTATAATTAAATTAAAATTACATGATATATTAATGAAATAAAACAATATCTTGAAAATATTTTACTAGATAGATCTAATGATTTTTTTGTATGAAATGTCTAATACAAGTATCAATTTTATTTACTTTATTGCCAAAGTTTGCCAATTTTGACTTTAAAAAGTCAAATTGGATAAACATCGAGCTAGTATATTATAGTTTGTAACCTCCAACCTTTATTCCTTCTGTCTCCCATAGAATCGCACTCTGCCGCCTTAAACCAACCGCCCCTGCCCCAACCAAGACTCTTTCTTAATTAATAAAAAATAGTTATTGTTATCTGTTTCATGTCCATTGGCTCAATTTATTGCATTTTCTGTGTGTGGTGTTGGCCTTAATGATCAATTGGTGTCAGAAGAGATCATTTTCTGAGATGATTAAAAAAGGCATGAGCTTTGGTGTTAGAGTGAAGGACGTCATTTTGGGTTGGGAGAGAAATAGATGATGCATAGTGACCTTCAAATATAGGTGAGAAAGGTAAAATAGATAAAGAGCTGGTTGTGTGAATAGTAAATATGTAATTTAAATTGGAACGAAAGGAGTATTACAACAAAGTTGTTCTCAACATATTCAAAGTGATTAACGGCCACCTTTTTTGGCAACAAGTGAGGGGTGCATGGGGCTAGGGTGGGGGTTTAGGATGTTTAAGTGGGGCAGAAAAGAACAATTTTATGAACGAGCACCAACGTATGTGCTTCAATTTGAGTTGCCATATATTATGACAACAATAGTTAAAATAACCAAGGTCATCAAGAATACTCCCTTAATAATTGTCACTTTTTGTTGTCTTATTTGATTCTTTATACATCTAAATTTATTACATTATTAGGGTTTTGAAAAACCTTTTTTATCCTTTTGTACATCTATCACATCATCTTTAATATTTCAATCACCTTACTTTAATAATTGTATCGTCAAAAATAAATTTAGAAAGTGACATTCTTACATTTGCCTAAAATTTTGCTAAATCTTATATGTAGAAGAATCAAAGGGACGAGCGGTATATATGTTGGAAGCGTGAAACTTGTAATAAGATAATCACAATTTCCCAACTACAAATCAACGTAGTCTCTATACGGGGAGGCTTTCATCACATTGGAATTTCATGTCATGGAATGATCCATGATCGCTATGGTGTCTCGTTCGTAAAATTGATGGTTTCTAATTTTCTGTCTCTCTAACCTTTCGGTAAACCCCCCACCCTATCCCGACCCAAATATACATCCCCAACACCTTCAATTGCACCCCAAGTTTATGGGTCCTATTTGTATAAAAAACTTATTGAAGTTTTTCAGCCAATATTATAAAATAATGAGTGAGCAAATATCGAATTGATACCAAAATATTTTTGAGAAGGTCGAGAAAATTGAATCGAAACTGAAATAAAAAAATCACTAAAATACTGAACCGTACCAAATGTTTGGTTTGGTATTTGAGAAGGGTACGAGATAACTTCTTACATCGAAAATCCCAAATCAAATATATATATACCAATAAAATATAAATATATTTTTATATTTTTTTATTAAATAATAAGTTTTCTTTAAAAACAATTGAATCAAATTTTATTATGTTTATGTATTTTTATTCAAGTTTTATTTTTTTTGTAAACGAATTTAAAACTATTAACATGCATTTTTGAAATTTGAAATTTATTTTTAAGTAAATATACATTCAATTTTTTTATAAAAAAATGGCTTGTGATATTTTAATGTTTAATTTAGGTGTATTTGTATTCATCTTGATTTGTATCGAAATTGATACCGAACCAACCCGAACTAAAATTTTGCGATCATGATTGGTATGACGTAAAATCTCATACCGAATCAAAATGTATGGTATGATGCCGGTATAAGCTAAATATGGTACCATACCGTACCATGTTTACCCCTATAACTCGATATGGAATCAAAGAAAAGATCTTCCTAATAATATTCCCTACGAGGAGTTAGGGACGATAATGAGTCGGGTACGGCCGGGTTTTAGTATTTCAAAATCTGAACCAACTAAAGTCGAATTTATGTTGATTTTGGTGGGCCGGGTTCGGGTACATATTTTTTTGGTTTGGATTCGATTTAAGGTTTGATAAGGTCAGTTACAGCCAAATTTGTGTTATAATATTAATAAATGCATTCATTACTGAATTATGATTGAAACACTAAAAATACTCTCTTCGTCCCAAATAAAATTGTCTATTTATTGTTCATAGGTCAAGTTTTATTCATTTATTTTCTTTCATTTATAAGATACTCTTGTCATCAATAGTTTTGTAGATTTTTTCATATAGTTTTAAACATGTATTTTTTATTTTTTAATTATACACCATTTTTCATATAAAATAATTTGAAAATAATTTTAACCAGATATCATAAATCGAAACAGGCAATTTAAATTGAGGGAGGTAGTATAAAGTTTTTAAAGATGACATAAAAGCTAATATTTTAACAAAAATAATTGTGATCACATGACCATCAAAACAATTAAACAATACTTCCTCCATTTCAAAATTAAGTTGTATGTTTATTATTTGCATAGTTAAACTTCATTAACTTTCATTCCTTATTTTCTTTACTCATCAGAGAAAATAATATAGTCATGTCAACTCTTATTTTGTAAAAATTTTGATGTATTTTTTTAATATGTAAGGTTTAATTTTTCTAATTCCACTCCAATTTTCTAATAAATTACATAGAAAATAACTTCAGTCAAACATTGTAAATCGAAACATAGGTTGTAAACTGAATACTTTATTCATCATAGGTTGGAGTATTTATACATACATGTGAGGAGGTAAAATCTAGGCAAATAAGGAAACAAAATTTTCTAAATAATAAGAGTAATATATCTACCATATATAATACTTTTCCCT